>JYFJ02006485.1:0-19331 GCA_000934665.2 Catajapyx aquilonaris | reverse complement strand
CCGTCTGGGGAGTCGCCAGTTCCGCGGAGAGGTTCGGGAACCAAGCAATACGGCAGGGATAGGGCACTCGGAGGCTCTCAGTTATTAGCTCTTGGCTGTAGTCTTTGCTGACTCCGGGACATGCTTTCTTTTTCGCAGTTTTTCAATCCAGAATCCTGGCTCTCTCAGATTCCCAAATTCAGAATTTTGAGCTCACGTTGGACTTTGGCCCATTTCTTAGCGGCATCACTGGAATCACGGCTGCAATCAACAATGCATATTTTATGCCCAGGAGGTTATAGGGTGCCTTCAAAAGAAGCAGAGCACCGACTTTTTTAAACAACAAAAAAGGGCTGTACGTCACTCTGAAATTTGGCTCAGACTTTTAATCACAGAAGAAGGGGCTATAAACCTGCAAATTACCGACACAATTTGTTTATAATCCCAATTGCCACGCATGCTGTCTGTGATGTTACTATGTTGGTGCTGGCGTAACAATGCTGAATTTATGGCTTTGTTGACATGTATGTTGTATTGCTGTTATTTTAGAGTGTCTTGGGTGTTCAAACTCTCCTGCTTCAATATCTCGCATTCAGTTAGTATATTGCCTGTACTGTAACATACAATGTCGGAGATCTATTACTGCAGGACAGAGCAATGATATTACATAAATATTCCCATAACTTACATGTTTGCACGCTTGGAATCACTGAGTGGTTAGTTCATATTACGAGTAGCTATAGTTACATTGTTTCGGTCTGATGTTTAAGCAGGCAACTGTAATATGAAGTTGGGTTACAACAAGTTCATAGGTATTCGGAGTAATTCTATACTTTTATTGATTTACAGGCTAGGCCGTCATAAGTCCCGAATCCTCTTCGTGTCCGTATACGACTATGCAGCCTACACTTAACGGCCTATAAATTATAGGCATGCCTTGTATATCATATCACGGCATATGATTGGTAGGGCTCAGGCCATGACCACTATATGCAGCTTACAGAACCGCCTTTCAGCATACAGTGCATTACATTGTATTTTATTGCAGTCAATTCGCCGCACGTTGTTATATTCCTTTCCAAATGAAACTTGCCTAATTCCTAATTGAATATGCTCATAAACTCATTTCACAGAAAGTACAAAATGGCTCCTTCATCCTGATAAAGTTGATGAGATGCATCCACAACAAAATACTTGACCAGTTGCATAATATTTCGGTCGGTGTCGGTCTTCCCATGCTGGCTATATGGCCAAAGTAACGAAGTTGCCTGCTACATGGATGACCGATTCTCAAGTGCGCAGGAGGCTGGGGATCCCAATGTGGCTACGAGTAGTAAGAATATAGTCACCCACACGCCATTTTCAATCGTCCTCGAAACGTTTCTATATCACTTTCCACCGCTTTCCACGCAGTTCCGGGTGGCTCTGTTGGCGTTAATTCTACCTGGGACCGAAGCCCTAGCAAAGGAACGGAGGACGCGATCCAGTCATCCGATAGTAACTTATATCGTAACCTAAGCACACAGGCTTAAAGTTGGCAGAAGGTAGTCCGGAGATCCTCTTCCGGAGAAATCTTGGCTGCCTGGGAGCAATCTGTGGTACGAGATTCAAACAAGTGAGGTGCTACAGGCTACGCACAGGGCTATATAGTCTTTCAAATTCCACGGTGATGTTCCTGGTCACTTTCTGGTCAGTGGAGAACTTCATGAAGCATTACCAATCAGTATTCCCCATAAATGGTATTCATTTCATGGAATATGGCCCACTATAACAAGCCTCATGCGACGGAAAAATCAATAAAGCCTTTAGAAAAAGCGCGTAAACGTAATATTGCGAGAGACACACCGGTGCAGGTTATATTTATTGGAAAGTTCGTTATTTTTAATAGCTATGCTTTACTTTCGGGACAGATCCCTGCGTTGCTGAATCGACTCTTTCCCGCCATGTCAATTTTAGTTCCTATCACGTGATGTGAACTTTGAAATGATTAGGGCCTACTTCATAGTTTGTATGGCCAGATGACAGGATCGAACCAATGCTACTGTAATGAACTGGGCATTGCTGTCACCGATTCTTGCTTCTCATATAGCCATTTTTGGACAGTGAGGAGTGAATTAACCGCTAATTTATCGAGGAAGTTATAACAGTGGAAATAGATATTTTCACATACAATACGACTTGCGTCCCATCCACGGCCTATTACTCAGGTCGCGCAACTCCCTCCCCCTGTGCGTGAGCTTAGCTGCCGTCCACCACAGAGCACTCCTTCGGGCCTTGGTTCGGGTGGCTGGCTATGCGACTTTCCCTACTGACGCAGCTGCATTGGAAAGAATGGTTCATGGCGGTTCAGAAAAGCGTCCGCCCGAACGTGACCCGAACGTGACGTCAAAGTTGTGCTCTGTGGAGCGACGCCAGCGCCAAATAGAACATTCTACCGGAGGGGGGAGCGCAACGAAGCTCACGCCCTTCCCCATATGGCTAGATAGGGAGTTNGGGGGGGGGGGGGGGGGGGAAACTAAACTTACGTCCTTCCCCGTATGGCTAGATAGGGAGTTGCGGGGGGCAGGTCCCATCACTGCCGTGTAAACAACTTGTGCCAATTGAAACCGCCTTTTGTTCAGTTTTCACACATTTCCGCAATTTACGGACATATGAATGCAATATAAACGAAATAATAAGTATATGGGAGTCAAAATACGGCACTTACACGCAATATTGATCCGAGTAATGTACAATCGATTCTATTTCGTGTCTCAATATGGCTGCCAAAACCAGAGTAAGACACCGCCTATGCGCAATGCAGTATGTATATTAGAGATCAGTGATCGCTACATTATGGATGCGTGTGAGATGCGTGCCCACGTGGATGCAATGCGCCTACTACAAAAACAACTTCCCAAATTGCTGGATTCCGTGATAATATACGTAGTAGGCCTACAGATCATATTTTCTTTTACAGAAGGAGCATTTATTGCACTATGATGTCATTACCTCTATATTATGAGGGTAATTCAATAAGAATAACGTTCTTTCATTTTTGTCTTATATTTTGGTTCTCCATTTTCTGGAGAGGGAGAGCTGACGTCACGGATGACACAACAAAGGAGGATTCCAGCCAACCGTTTGTCTCGAATCTTCTCGCGTGACGTGAGACTCTCCAGAAAAGTGGAGAATCCCAAAAGATGCACCCTCAGCCACTGAATGAGATCGCAGATGCATAGTAATCGTTGTACAAGTACAGTAATACCTCAAAAAGAACAAATGAAAAAAAAAACTCGCGGAATGACGAAGCTATACCAGTAGGTTCAGGAACAGGAGTCGTCGCACCGGTAGGTTTAGAAACGTCCTGTACGTGCACGTAACACTGGGCCAGAAGTTTTTCTGTGGACCTAAGAGGTGGTCTAGTCACTTGGCAAGAGGCTGGAGTTGATGGAAGGATTAAGGGGTTTTGCAAGACTCTTCGACGTTGACTCTACGCGCAAGGTGGGGACTTTGCTGACAGTGAAACAGGACCTGCCTCACTCTGCACATTATGTTTTCGGACATTGTGTTTTAAAAATAGGTAAAAATTTCTGTACGTTCACATATCTTAAGAATATTTGTTTTTGTTCAAAAAAAGCGCTCATTATTACACATCTGCTTAAATTGTGGCTATCTAAATGCAACTGTCGCTTGTGTAGCATTGAGAATATTCAGTTTCCGCTATACCCCCCGTTAAATTTTTTCCACTGCATAAAACTGGTTGCTACTTAGGGCCGGTTTTACATTTACTGCAGGTGTACATACGAAATCTGTGGTTATCCTTCACTGATATTCATACAACCGGCCCTTAAGGCCGAAATCTCAATGGCCCGTCACAAAACTATGCTTCCTGGTCCAACACAAACCTATATTTACCCCGACGTATTTTTAGTGCGACAACGCCAGCAGGGGTTCCCTGGACACAGATTTCTGCAAGCCCAAATTATTTCTGTACTATAACAAATTAAGTTATAAGCACACTCTCCCCCCCTGTCCCATTCAAGATTCAAGATGGAGTGCGGACACACCAAAGGAAAAATCTTTCGTGCGCCATGGTCTGAATCTAAATTTTTTAAATACCCGCACATGTATCCGCAGCGGTCACTTTGAATCATATTAATAGCCTAACATACATCGATACATTACTCATTTAATTTTCCCCGTAGAAGCAAACAAGCTACAGAATCAAATCTTTGCTTGATTTTGCCCCCGCGCAATATTATGATGGCGAACTGGCCCGTACCAAATGCAGCATCCGAACCGAGGAATTTTATCAATTATTAACCGGGTGATTGGCGTGCCACGCAAAATTTGTATTCATTATGGCGTGAAATGCATGCAGGGGAGGCGCGATTTGCGATACCAGTAGCTCCCTCTCCCTTCGACATCCCACTAACTGAATGAAACCAGTGTACACCCGATGAATCCAACGACATCATCACCAATCCCAAATTCCCAATCATCACAAATTTCTTACAAATGTCGAGACATCACCGGTCTAGTGACCCTTGATAGACTATCACCAGTTGCTCCTAGAGACACCAGTGGTTACCCACTGAACTACGAGTCGCCATCTTGCTCTTGACAATATAGTAAACTCAGGCATCGACAGGATGGGCCATCCACAGAATAATAATGCAGGGAATGAGCATGAGTCTGCTTTTCCTTTCTTCCTTTCCCTGGTGGACTTGGTTGTCACAATGTTGCACCCGTGGCGGGCTCCTCCCCATCCCTGGCTCTCCCCCCATGCTGCAGCTCCCCCCTTCTTCTTCTTCCCTCTTTGTCCTTCGCCCCCACCAGTCTCTCCCCCACCACCAGTCTGCACCTTCCTCTGCCAGATCGTTAAAAAGCCATTACCGAAGCGAATTTATTCTGTGCAGTGTGCGCTGTGCTGTGCAGGGGAGTTATATTATTGTAGTAGTCTCTAGGATGTGGGTAGTCTAGAACCGGTCATAAGTGAGATTTGCTCTGGTGACGCAGGTACTTTCTTTGGAAGGAGGGTTGAGTCGACCTCGAAGGGAATGTTTGTTCCGTGCTGCATGGATGGCATCTCTCTTGTCAGCTCTGAGCGTACTTGGCCCCTCTCCCCTAGTATACACATGGGACTGGTGACGTTGTTGTACGGGCTGGATCATTCCTTCTGGCAGCCGGTTGACGTAGCCAGAACGGGCGGTACAGCCTGTGGCGCGGCTAGCATCGATCGAACTTTATTGCTAGTTGTTTGAAAGCTACTTTTTTTTTTAAACTCGAAGGTTTGTCGCTTCGGGGTACGGCTATATCATCACCTGATGGATCCTAGACGACACCTTGAGTTGAGTTCACACGGGGTCGCTGTCTTTGGGCAGTTGCGGTTGAAACCCATCAATCAGAGCCGCGGCTAGGACCGAAAGCCTCATATACACACACACAGGAAACAGCGAATATGCGCTTCATTTAGTGATTAATATTAATGATGATACGATCGTGCAATATAATCGGAATTTTGTATGTCAACTGGGGGTACCGGAGGCCATGAGGTATGGGACTGATCATGAAGAACGTTACGCTACAACGGTACGAGATAGGGGGTGTTGACGCCAGCGTGACGGATCGTGACGCGGGTAAAGAGGGGTCTGCTAAGCGTGACATGTGGGGGTACGGTGAGCGTGATGGGCCCATATACCAGTGGTTCCCAACTTCGGGTGGAAACCCCCTTTTATGATAGTCCAGTAACCTGCGACCCCCCCCCCCCCCCTCGAGTGTTAGGTGTTGAAAAACCCGCGATGAAATTTCCTATACAATTTATTACATTTATTTTTTTTAATTTTAGTTATTTTTTTAATTTAGAAAAATAACCGCGGCCACGCGCGACCCCCCGGAAAAGGCTTCGCGACCCACAGGCTGGGAACCGCTGCGCTTATACATATCCGTGTTGGGTATGTCAGCGCGTATCGGCCATGGTCAGCATTTAAAATCATGCAATACAATGGTGCATATGATTTTTATGAGAAATTATTTTAAAATGTCCGGCCAAAGGCTCCTTACTTTTGAGATGAGGTAATAATTAATCAATCGAGGGACCAAAGGCAGGTTGTCAAGTACATACAGGTCCAGCCCTCTGGTGACAGTGAACAACCTGGCTTTTCACAACAGCTAACCTGAACCTGATTTGAAGGCCGGCATTCTCATGTACATACTGCCCGGTCGACGTTCTCAGTCTTTTGGGAAGCTGACCTTCGGATGCCCATACATTAGAGCTGGTTATGCCCTTTTTGTGACAACCGCCCACTCGGGGGNGGGGGGGGGGGGGAGGGGGGTGTTTACCGGATTGCTTCCTTCCCCATCTCCTGCGATGGAACCTGGCTCTGTATACGAACGTTGTCAAAGATACGGCCTTTATCAAGGCAGCGGATCGGCTACCGGTTACGAGCCGGTTAAACGTAAGTCAGAAAAGAATTCGGTATGAATGACGTGAAATACCTCGGATGAACCTGGGAAGGGTTACATGTCACATAACACAAGAGCTATGTGATGGAATAAAATGAACAATTATGATCGCTGCAGGCAATTGCATGCCAAATGTGAACTTAATAAACTGTTTTTAAATATGGAATTTTGCATGTAAATAAAGTTGTAGGAAAATTGCTCGTATGTTGCGATATACGACGATAAGTGACGGCAGTAATATCCGGAGTGGCTTCAGTGCTTCCTGCACACACCCTATTTCATAACTGACGTTCACGTTAATTTTCTGGTCGCTACCAAAGCGTACGTATTTTTTTTTTTTTTTGTCGTGGCAATTGTGGAGCAAATCGCATCATTTTATTCACTGTACTGCATGTGCTGGAAAGGTTCGGAGTTAGAGGCCAGAACATTGAATAACTGCAGGATCTGATTAAATTAGGGTCGTGTGCAGTCAGGCTTATTAATGTTATACTCATTTTACGTTATTTACATACATACATTACATAATGTATAGGTCATCTCCCACCCACCGCCTTATCTGAATTCTACCCTTACCCGAAGCCAAACGTGATAACTTCGAGAGATATGGTAAGTAGCAAAGATGCGGAGTTGTCATATGGTGCTTAGAATAATATCCGAAGTACCTTGTGCCAAATGCATGACGTGACAACTGGGAGCCTATTGTCGTCTTAAGTTATTGCGTTTAGGTTGGGGTGGCATTATGATAAGGCGGTGGGTCAGCACTCTAATAGAATTTCTCCTGCCTTGCCACTGACTTGTTACCTTTTTAAAAATGGAAATTTGATATTGGCCAAACATTTCATACTGTATCATAAGATAATACAGTATGAAATGTGAAATTCTTCCCTTTGAAAATATGACAATGGTCTGTAAAGAATCCGACAAAGGAGAAAAATAAAGTAGCTTGCTCTGCAAGTTGTGGAGTACACTGATGAGAAATTGCATGGAATGTATGCGCTACAGTTTTGTCCTGCAGGAACTACGATGTCTGTACAAGCAGTAGGGTAATATAATTAATAACCCAGATGACACTTATATTTTTATGAGCTCAAATACTCTTGACGCTTGAACTGGCTCAACTACAGTAAAATTTTAAGTTATAGGCCTATTATACCCGGAGTTAACATTGTTGAATGTAACTTTACACGTAGTCTATAGCCTACAGGTACTTTTCTAGTCATATTTTCGCTTTGTCCTCACGTTCTGAAACACGAGTGACTGAAGGATCAATAGATTTCTCAGTTGACTTGTGAAAATAATTATTGCCAAAGCAAAGGACTCTGACCCTACAAAATTATTAGTATCCCCCACAGTATATCTCTTACAGTTATTAATTACATTTCGTGTGCAGGTCGCATAAACCAGAACAAGGCTGCTGGGAACTCTTAATAACCAGTTCTTATACCCGCAAAAATTCCAGGCTACGTATAATGTACTCGAGTCGACCAGTCACAGAATTTCCCTGTAAGAGAAACCGCAATTCATTCGGCACAAACGTCCATGTGGTCGGAGACAGCTGAATTTTCACTTACTTGAACCACTTTTAATATGACTAATACTTTCTTATTAATGAACAACAGGCAGCGAAAGGTGTCCTGATTCCTGCCCATACTGTACGTCATCGCATGAGGCAAGTAATGTCACATACAAACGTACACTACAGCAAACTTCAAAGAACTGAATTATGGGTCATGTGAGTGCGACCCAAACGCGGACCCAAAGCTTGCCTCTCCTACGAGTCGGCTCAATTCCGACAAAGGAATACGTGCAAATAATCACATCAGCCAAGTGGAGGCGAGATAGGTGTGTGTATATAGAGCTCTCACAGGCGATTCAACCGTCACACTATACATTGTCGATGGCAGCAGCCTCCCAACGCTTCATCAGAAGCACGTATACTGCGCACGATAAAACTATATTACCTTGTTATACATAATACAGTCATGCAGAGTTTATGTAGGGCAAAGAATAGAAAAGTGATTTGGCCAGTAGCCCACGGGACGCTGGTTGAGAACCTGGGCCAGCTATGTAGTGGGATTGAGCCCGTTACGACCTTACTGGTCGTTATTTAGTACCTCATCCTCAGCTTCATACACGTTCGAAGACCAGGGGGATGGCTTGGGCTTGGGCTTGGGTGTATGAAAGCAGCATGGAATTAATCGATCAGCCGATCAATCAGGGCCCATTCATAAATGAAAGCCTGTCGTCCAGGAGTAGATCCACTATTGGCCAAAAACTGAGATGACGACGGAAATTGTGCCTGGATAGATCCCGAAATATGAAGGCCTCAGATTATCGCTCAAAATGTCAGAATCGAAAAAGATTCATCTATCAAGCCACAGAATCCGATTACAAGCTGATTTGCTGATAATAACTGCCCGGATAACTCTGGGTGAGTCATGCGTCAAAAGAACGTCATCTTCAGTATGGACTGTGCGAATCGAGACCACCTTCACGCAACCGGCCGAAAGTATAGGTTCAATTCACGTGACGCGGTTGGCATTACGTAACGCGTACGCAACAAACGCACCGTAACGCGCGGGGTTGGCTCCCTTCGCCCAAAATGATGGACAGCCCCGCAATTAGTAGATCGACAAATGATAGCATGACTGACCCTGTGTGGTATGTTGCGTGACGGTAGGCCCTTCTGCTCCTGGGAGGTACACGGCACCGCCCCCGCCGCTGCCCTTCCTCTTGGCGCTGGATTCTGGCCGTGGGTCGGGTCGCAGGTAGGCGGCGGAAGTGGAGGACGAGGAGGCGGAAGAAGAAGCGTTGTCGACGGACGAAGAGGTAGGCAGCAGTAGTTGCTGGGATAAGGCCGCGAGGTGCGTTCCTCCTGATGACGATGGTGACGAAGAAGCAGATAGAGCAGGAGGAGCAGAATGGGAAGGAAGAAGAGCATGAGGAGGAAGCAATGGTAGGTGTCCACCACCAGCGCCGCATTTTCCTCCTCGGAAGAAGGCGCCAGGTGGCAGAGGGGTGGTGCGACTGCAGCCGCCACCAGGTGAGGAGGCTGCATCGTCACAAGGAGAGGACGATGAGGACGACCAGGATGCTTCCTCCTCCTCCTCCTCGACTTTGTTGGTCTCCGTGGATGTCTTCGGGACTATCAGGGCTGGAGGTGGAGAACCGGACGAAGAGGACGAGACGGCTGGAGAGGACTGTGGTGGTGGAGCTCTCTTGCTGACTGAAATGAACGCAAAATCGAGCCTCGATTAGTCCTCCTGCTGTTGTGCGCTATAACCCCTGCGGTGTTTTCAGCTGCTGTCACAATATATTATTTCCTTACCTGACACGACTACACATGTAGTTTTGTGCACCGTTTCATTCGGAGAGAGGATTAATTTCTGACACAGGCACAGAAACCGTGCTCTGTTACTGCGAAATGAGCACTGACGCAATCATCCCGTATAGTGCTGCGGGCAAACAAACTTCGATTCAAGTGACAAATCCAAACATACTGAATTGCCCTCTTTCGATAGCAATATTTGGCTAAGCGGCTTATTTTACTTGCGAACAATTACTTTTAGGCGTTATATATAGGGCTTAGTGTCAAAATTTCGATAACTAGAACTGGACAGTTCACCTGGAACGCCCTGTGCAGGCATACCTTGTGTCACCCGGCTGCAGTTATGCGAATACTGTACAACAGGACGAGTTTGTAGGGGCCCCTCATATGAGTGGCTCTCCGTGAATTACCCTTGGTTTCCGATTCCACAGCTCGTGAAAGCAAGAGCGAACTTTGATACACAGGCTTAGAGTGTCTGTTGGTGATCTATTCTGTGTAGCGCAAAATGGGAAACAGAAATACATGGTGGTAGCCTATACAATATGTAGGGTCAGTCAAGGGGTGGATGATCTTTTTTTTTAACATGACCATGAAGCACTAAACCAATATACTGTAAGTTACATGAAAATAAAGAGCCATGTAATTTCTACCACAATACTTTGATACATATCCACTTATCTCAACAGATAAGTGGATGTGTGATGCTGACCTTACCGGATAAATTCGTGGGGAAGAATCTGGAGTTGTGAGCTGTTACAAAGGTCTTGAAGAATAAGGGACAACATCCAACAATCATCAGAGGGTTATGTTCACCACGGAAAGGGTGGTCTGAGCGTTTTCCCGGCATTCCAAGTTCTCCTGCGCACAAGTGACTCTGTCAGCATGCGGGGTACCCAACGCGAACTGACCTCAGACACAAATTGATGACCCTGAATGATGGACATCACACTCCCCACAGAAATGTCAACCTCTAGCGCAATTTGAGGAACTTTGATTATCCTGCCTTTAAGTACAAGAACTGACACTTTCCACATTAAAGCGCGGGGGCAATCTTCTAATGTCGTCACTTGAACTCTCGATATTTGATTTGTTCCCTGATTGAGCCATAAACAGCTCTATCTCCTCATGAACCTCAGATGGCGTATTACCTTACCAAGAATTTCATCACGGTGCGCGCAACTCCAGTTTCTTCGATCCATGATTACACAGGGTAGGGTCACCTTCACTCGTCTAGTAAGCTCAACACACCGACTCAATTTTCGTAAGATTGTACCATGGCATGCTTCAGCGCGATGAAAATATGAGCATGTTTACTTTCATGTCTGTAGGACGTAGGTGCATTGCTTAATGGTCGGGTACAAAACTTTTTGAACTCCCCCTTGTATCTATCAAAACATGTTACAGTCAGATCCTGGTGCGATACAATCATCGGCACTGGAGTGCTGACAAACTGGACAAAACCTTTTTGTGAAAATAATGACACATATACTATCCCAGCCATGCGACCCAGCATGGTGTGCTATAAGTCCTGTACAGGAAATTTCAAGGGAACCGGTGCCTATATCACTCTCTAGTCTCTACCATATCAGTCCCAGCGCGGAAGTTCTGCCAGTAATCGTAAACACTCACCTGGCCAGCATGCACTGCACGACGTATAAGCATTATGTTTGCTATCAGTACAGTATCTGAGAGGTTAAGTCGTCTTAAGAGTCACTGTCCGCCTTGCCCCTATTTTACACTCGCATTGACGCCAATGGTAGGCAAAGTTCCGCCTGGAAATTCCCTACGGGCCTTATGGCCCACCACTTCATCCACAGATGCAGCATCCTAATCGCGTATACTGTAAGATCCTACCATAGGCTCATCCAGCCGTATATACACACCTAGCTAGGTTTCTATAGTTCAATTATTCAACTTAAATGCAATGGAATAGATAAGAGAATTAGTAGGTATACGTATACTGGAGCGTATAGTCGCAAATGGGAGATAAATTATTGAATTAAATTCAGTTAGAAATTGAGTGGGTAAACGCTCCCTGTTAGACAGCAGAAAGTATATAAATCGCTCTTCTTTTTCCAGCCAGTTGTTTAACTGTGACACCGACATCTGACGCTGTCATTTACAGGCGCGTGCGGTGAGAAAATCACCCTTGTTAAAAGGATAAGCCTGGGTCAAGCAGTCTCATTTACTCAATCCTTTTTGCACAGGACTGACAGTCCTCTACCACACACCCCATGGTTATTTAGAACATACTAGCACACATTGCTTCGATACCTGATTATTATTGGGAAGTGTGCCTGTGTCTATCCAATCAAGCGCATGCATGTCCCGAAAACGTATTGCAACGCCGATAAACGAGCACAAAGGCAGCCGACAATTTGGCAATTAAAGGCAATGTCAAATCTGCCAAAAGGGGTCCCTAAATGGCCCATGGCCATTTTGAATAGCGCATCCAAGGAAATTGGAGTTGACTTTTCGATCCGGAATAATGGTGCTCTCCCAACACCTCTTGAAACGAACACATTCATTCAACGGCACGTGTTAACCTCAAACACTTAAAGACCAGGTACTGGATTGATCAACCTATACCAGATTATCAGAGATCCACAAAAATTCGCCAATTGTACAAAAAAAACATCTCGTAATGCATGTATAAAGCACAACTGGGCATATCCATTTTTTTTGAACAAATGATGAAACTGTATACGGCTTACGTCGACGGATCGTTCGCTAAACTTACAGGCTGTATTGTTACCGCTGTTGCATGGCTGATGCGTATACCATTCTATGCTATTGATTATGTCGGGTGTAAGCTTTCCTGCTCAGAATACGGTTTAGATTCTGCTGCCGCAGGCGGACTTGGAGCACTTCAAACCTGCATGCATGCTGCTGATCAAACATGGTATGTCACGTATAAAATATGCCTATCTACATGATAGGCAGCGCCATATGTATTTCGCTGAGTGCGGCATCTTCCACAGTATAATCTATTATGCACGGTATACCACCGTGTGGTAGGCAATTCCTCGCTATTGGCAGTGTGCACGACCTGTTCATTTTGAGTGCTGACCCAACTGTATAGGCTGCTACTGGTTAGTATGCACCCTGACCTGTAGTAGCCACATGAATTTTTTTAGTAACTATAAAACTTTTTTATAGTAATCACATGTTACTGCTGATACTACGGCATACGCATTTGCTGACGCTCACAAATAATGTTGCTAAATTGCGAATTGACTTTCTGAGAATAGATCAGTGAAGTCAAACAGTGAGCAATTTGCTAGACGAAATGTGCTAAACTGCGCTATTCAGCGTCACAGTAAAGCTATAACTATAGTGCGCATATGTACAATAAAAATATGTCGAAATATTACTTCCTTCGTCTGATGTTAGATTATGATATAACTAGAAGGATCATTATCACGGATGCCTATATTATAACCCTGAGAATGTCGCGACCGTAGTCTCGCGCAACGTGAGTGGGAAGTCTAGTGTAATGAAAGGCGCAAAGTCTTTATTGCTCAAGAGCACTTAGATTCATTAGCATCAACGTGGAGCCCTTGCGTGTGAAAGGTCACTTCACTGGATACCATTCGTTGCAACAGAATCTCAGAATATCGAAAAATTTAGAAACGCAAATATCACAGACCAGTATATGTGGCACCATTTCAACTATCGATTGATACACGGTACAGTACGTAGCCTTTTGTCCTCATCTTATGCAACAATGGCAACGTGCACGTTATCCGCTAAAGGTGTACACGACAGCCTCAAATCTGTCAATATCGTCATCAAAATGTCCCCTACATGTCATGGCATACTCAAAAGCGGGTATAGCAACGTGGGCCAGCTCAAATCCCATATTTGGGATCGTAACCAATCTCTTAAGAAATGCTGTTTGCACTGCACACATCCGTTTCTGTTCCTCCGGAAAGGTCTCAAGTCCTTTCTTATTCTTAGATCCACACACTGCAGGATAGGCTGGTTGAAAAGTATGGAGTGACAAAATAAAGCGGCTCATGTATTTTAACATAAAGCGAGCTACCAATAGCATTCATATCTTTATCTTGAAAAGGAGAGGACGAAGGGTATTATGCTTTCAAAAAAGTAGGCGTATTGGATGAAGAAACGCAGAACGCAAGCGCAACCAGAATGCCAACTTGAGTCGGATGTTCACTGATATGGATCTGATGACTTTCTGAACACGCTATATATGCCTCATGGCCTACTAGCAGTTGTTGCCATAACGTAAACTTCTAAGACCTGATGTGGATTTTTTTAAACACACGAGTGGCATCTCACATTGCACCTTTGATGTCGGTTAAGCAAAATATCATAAAATATTGGTAGCCACAGTTTAAGCTAATGCATATTTAATAAAATGATTAGGCACCATTCTGGGAAAAGACAAAAGAATCATGGTGTGGGTCTGCTATCTATCTTATATGGCTAAATTCATAAAATACTGACATGACACATAAGATGATACATCTGCCTCCGTGACACATTAAAACTGAATCACGCAATGAAAATATCAACTTATCAGCTAAATACTGTAGACGTCGGTTCGATGGCACCTAAAATATGCATGGGCGTCTACCTCGGTGTCTATCCTAGAAAATGCAGTGGAAAATGCCAGTGTGGTATTACGCCAAGAATAAACCCTCTAGACTTACCAAACGAAGCGGCAGAAGGTGAATGTGTAGATGTTGGTGGAGTTGAAGTCACTGAAAGCGGCGTACTATTCCAAGACTTCCTTCCACACTCGCAACTTCTTCTCTCCTCAGCTTTCAGAGCTTCTTCCCTCGATGTCTTCCCCACCTTAGACCCTTCCTCCTGCACATCAGGAAATTTAAAATGTTACTGACGAATTTAACGAACATAAATGAGTGAGCAACAATGCACATACCTGGTAAGGGTAGGGCTGAGATGCGGAAGGATGGATCGGCGGAGGCCTACATGGCACTTGCGACGGGCCCTGGGGCAAAGGTCCCCTTGGGCACATCAGATCCAATGGTCTCTCTTGTTCCAATGGACCTACTGATGGCTCCTGCGGGCTGCTCAATGAACTTCTTACTCCACGCCACGAGTCCACTGACAACGCGCATTCTGAAACAGTCAACAAGATCAAGAAGACCCAGTCAGAAACAATTGCGTCACCAGTTAATTACCTAAATTCCCACCTTGAACAAAAAATTGTGGAGGAATATTGAAATTGTGGTTTACATATATTTAAGTTTGAAAGATACAAAAGCTGGAAATGACAACTTGAGTTTACAATATATGAAATTATGCACACTGCGACTGACAGCAGCATGGATTAGATATCTTCGCGCTCTAGATCCCGACCGCGAACCACCTATTGAGCAGTACAAAACGTTAATTGTATGTTAAGACTATAATCGCTGTCATAACCATTGACAGAGAGTGGAATTTATTTCCACCACTGGAGGTGGAGAGTATGCAGCTTTGATGGAGAAAAGGGAAAGGGGGGAAAAAAATCAGTTCCGACTGTCAAGTTTGATGGGTCTATACACCCTATTGCTCTTTTGAACAAGCATGGAAGATTAAATGGGCTGATTGATGTAAAGAAACTGAGAGTTGCTCAACGAGGCAATTTGTCGCAGTGTTTATGTACAGTATCAAAATAGTCTTCTGCGCGGATTCATTACTTTCTGCATCATTTCCCACGCTGCCTTCACCCACAACAGAACTTCTAATTGACTCCTATTTTAGACTGTACAGTCTGTCACTTGATATCTAACTTATAAAAATAGCACATCAATGCTGCTAGCTAAGTAGCTAGTAACTACACGGTTTCAGTGCCAGGCTGCAGTACAGTGCCGCTATAAAAATAATTTAAAATGCGTTGTAAGGGTATTTTTTAAACTTCGATAGCCTACTCATTGGTGTAACAGCAAATATGTCATGGTGAAAACATAATCCAGAGTAATCACTGATGGTGGTGGTTTAAATGCGGAAAAAGCATCAAATAGGTATACGACCACAAATTCACGGGAATTTTGTTCAACCCTACCAAGCAGGATGATGAAAACGACATAGGTTTTATAGTATGCTTGGGGCGTAGCATACCATTTATTATGCTTCTGTATGAATTTCACATCTAACGAGGGGGGAAAAAATCAAGCTTTCATTCAAATGAATTTATTAAAATATTGCTCTTGCAGAATAGCTGGAGGGCTTTTGGGCGGGGAAAAGGGTGGGACAAAGAAGTTTCCGCTCAAACAAAAAAGGCCAACGAAAAAAAAAAAAAGAGGCAGTCAAGAGAACATAGGTTGTAAAGAAAGTTAAGCTTATATTCGTATGTAATAATCGCACTACTTGTACATCTCATTCCAAGAATAAGTACCGCTTGGCTGTTAATTTTAAAAAATAAATTGTTCGCTAAATTCAACATAGCCCCATTAGGGCGCATGTCTTTAGCTGCCATCTTACACAAACCAATGTCGATCGAAACATTTTTTGTGTGTATAGTACAGATTTTGTGAACATTATCATGCATTGCCGTAGTCAATCCCATTCCTTCGTCTATCGGACACTATACTTATAGTTTACGGAAATTAAATGCCTGAAGGATGCGAAAACAAATTTGAACAATAAATTCACAAAATTTGGACAATAAATTCCCTGTTATTTCTAGACACGCAGTGGCCAAGGCTGTACTGTGAACCAGCTGTCCAGATTACAATGCAGTCTCTGATCGATCAAGACAAAACATATGCCATTACATCCAGGCGATTCAAAATGGCAGAATGTTACGCGCGCCAAAAATTAATAAATCTTGCTGCACAATTCTTCGTGAGTTACAAATGACAGACATTGTTGTCATTAATAAACAAGTTACCTCTTACAATAACCATGATGAAAGGTGATTTGGAAATAAAAATTATAGTAAACTTATCAACAAATTAATATTTTGGGCAGTGTTTCATAAGAAATCGAAAGCTCCTTTTATTTCTGCTTGCATGGAAATTTTCCTTGGAATGGCGAGGAAACAAACTACAAATTAATTGTCATGAAATGCAAATTATAAATGTTACTAAACTCTGTGTAGCTTATACAAGTAGCCTATATTTAAATCAAATATCAAAATTGAAATTCGCCATTTTGCAAGTGCACAAAAACAGTACTTGCACTAGATTAGGGCACTCGTGTATTACGAGTATAATCCTTACAATTGCTACTTATGCCACCTACCATGCTAATATAAAACCAACACGATGTTTCTTATTTGAGAAAATAATTATCGAATTTGCTAAAACTTATCAAAGCTATGGGACTGGATCGATTTTTTTTTACACCGTTCAATGTCTCCCAAAAACCTTTTCTACGGCATATGAAACGTTCGTGCCACACAACCAGAAATGGAGATATGAATTTCGAAAACTATACGTGTTAGAGATAGATGTGCCTAAGTCTGACAACGGTACCGTATCATTCCATAGCAATAAAATAAAATAAAATAACTGCACCCTTGGGATCTTGCTTGAAACATGCATGGTGTTTACCTGAGCACACACTACAAAAAATATATACTATACACTATTTTCACTACAAAACCCAAACAACGTATGAATCGGTCAAAACTTTTTGGGAGCCTGCATTTCGTGCATCATTGATTCCTTCGGATGTTGCCTCTACAATATCGTGGTATTATGTAAATTTAATCGGCGCAAAATGTAGCGTAGAGATATCAAATTACTCCGGATATAATAGTCTCGGCTATAAGAAACCCTCGGTAATAGTAAACTCGAAATGCCGATCCCGGCATACTTCCATAAGGCCCTGTGTGTTTTGTGGATTCGTTGCAAAAGTGGCGATTAGGGTATAACAGACCTCGGTTATAGGAGGCTCATTTCCGCGGTCCCTTGAAGACTCTTACATCCGGAGTCTATTGTATAAGTATCCGGGTTGGACAGATTCTGATCTGGAAATAGTTTCGAAGGATTCTCTCCTTGTTCGCGTGGGTTTTCTCGGGGCTCTCCCTTTTCCTCCCAAAATCAAAATCAATCACAGCATAGGCAATGGTTAAAGACAGTTAGTGAAAAGACGATCCCCTAAAAGGCCCAAGGAGGCCTATCACGAGAATTATTTTTTAAAGTATTGTCATTACGATGCTTATTATCAGCAGACACCTTGTAACAGTTACTTTTGGGGTTATTTGAAGTTGTAGATCTGCTGGTATTAGGTTGAATTAAAGAATTCATTCGGGCCCGAATAACGAAGAATGGTCGGCTGAAGATAGATAGATAGATATATGCTTATTATCCCTGCGCACCTACTATTCGGATGTCAGGATAAGGATTGTCGTTTTCATACAGTAGTTCACTGCTGTTTACAGATCAATGTTACAGAACTTAAAGTACCCCACTGCGAGTGCAAAAAACGAATACATTTGATGTATTGCCTGTAGCGGCATAGAGGTAAACAGTGTGTGTGTCTTTGGTCGGCTGAAGACAATGCGAGTGAACCATTTTTGACCCACTGATGGCACCTGAGGTCCATAGTTGGTCAGACCCTCCTGCATTAGTAAATAAAAAGATGCACAGTATACCCATCTTCCTAATATTTGCAGCAAACAATTTGATAACCTCTAAACGTAGCCGATGAAAAATTAGCAGCTTAATACCAAAAATCGATAACCACTACGGACATTTCAATTCGAACGCGATTATAGTCTACACCAGCGGTTCCCAAACTTTTTGAGTCGCGGAACACTTAACGAATCACTATTATTCGGCGGAACCCCAACACCCAATGAAAATTTAACTAGTAATTGTTAACATACAAAACAAATTTATAGTAATATATTTACTTGTTATAACTTTTACTAAGTTGGTCACACAATAATTATGATGACTTCAAATTAAACAAACTCCAGTTTCAAATAATAATTATTTATGAGAACCATTTATCAAAACCTTTATCACAACTGACTCGCGGAACCCTGATGATCCTTCCGCGGAACCCACTTTAGGAACCGCTGTGCTGGTCTACACATTTGTTTCTTTGTTATTTTTTTAGTGTGATAAACCACCTAAGGCTTTTTCAAATCCTGGGGTAATTGCTAGCGCCACGCCAGCATTAAGGTGCGTTTACATGTGCGAGATTTGATCGGAGATTTAGATCGCCGGAGATGAAATCCTAACGAAAGCAGTGATTTGGGCCGAAAGTAGCAATCACGTTTAAGAAGGGAGGGCATAGGCGATGACATCGCTCAAGTCCACGCTCAAGCCGGCGCTGGTGGTCTGGTCAGGCCTATGACACTCCTCGAATACGGTAGGTTAACACCTGTGTCCTGGCCAGACGGCGCTGATGGCGGAAAATGGCGGATGTCCCTCCAGTGGAGCCTCCATATGGCTGCCGCCATCTTGAAGACTCATTCCGGTTGGCTGGCAAGTCAATCTGCCTACGGGTGGGTGCCAAAAAATATGCCAAAAAATAAGTACGGTACTGCTTGGTACTGCTAGCTATCTTTAGTCATGTCTAAATAAAATAAATAGTACACTTACAATGCTCTTTTACAATCACCTCCTGCTCGCTTGACATTTTTGGT
>JYFJ02006484.1:0-19338 GCA_000934665.2 Catajapyx aquilonaris | reverse complement strand
CATCCTCGCCTCTAACTTGTGCCTCCTGGTAGCCCCATGCATGTCTGCCCATGTCGCTCGGTTAGCCCCGTGCATGTCCGCCCATGTCGCTCGGTTAGCCCCATGCAATGTCTGCCCGTGTCGCTCGGTTAGCGCCATGCATGCCCATGTCCCAGCCTCACCCAGGCCCCATACCCTGCCCGCCATCTATGTTGCCCCATGTCCCACCGCGTTGGCCCCCATGTTGCCCTGCCTCCCGGTGGCGCCCAGCATGCATGGCCGGGTCCCTTGCCCTGCTGCCATGTCTCGACCGTGTCCCCGCCTCGCCCATGGCCCATATCCCCTGCCCCCCGCCCCATGTCACCCCCGTTGCGGTGGCGCCATGTCGCCCGGTTAGCACCACGCATGTCCAGGTCGCTACCATGCCGCCATATCCTCGGCCTCACCCCCTTCATCTTGGCTTGGTGTCGCTCGAGGGCCATCCTCCTCTTGGCTTCTACCACCCGCCCCCCATCATCTTTGCCTCCTGCCCGCTCCCGCTCTCGGTTTTGCGGGTTTTCTGTAATCAGATATTCCATGCCGCTATATCATTTTCCCCCTATTTCATTCCTTAGGCGATGTAGATTCCTGCATTCATTGCATATGGTTATTAGCACCGTGCCATGCCCGGGTCATCGCCCCTCCCCGGCCTCATCCCTGCCCCATGCCCTGCCGCATGTCGTGTCTCCCCTGCCATGCCTGTCTTCTGCGAGAAATGAGGATTTGCCCGCATTCCTGTTTTTTTTCCCCTCCCCCTCCAATCGCCATGCCCGGTATCATTGCGTTCTATTGTGCGGCCTTCCGACACCCTCTAAGATGGCTGTCTTTCTCGCCGAGTATGGGCGCCTTACGGGCTCCATTAAATACTGACACAAATTACCCGAAGAGGCATGGACACCTTCCCATCTTCCATTATTTTGTGCACATTTATGAGAAATTTTTTGAATCGCCCGCCGCTCCCCAAATATATTTTCGACACTTTCCCATGTGCCCACAGAAAATCTGGCTGGGCCAACTTGTGCCGCGTCACGTGATCGGAATTTAGGCATTCCCAAATTTTCCCTAGGGTGGGCCTGGGGGCGTGGGAGGGCCATCTTTGGGTTTTTTTTCCCCCCCGGAGCCGCAGCCGCCTGTCCCCCTTTTTGAATCTCCCGCCGCTCCCCAAAAATGTTTTCGGGACTTTGCCGGTTGGCCACAGAAAATCTGGGTGGGCCAAAGTGTGCCGCGTCATGTGATCGGACTTTAGGCAATGCCAAATTTTCCCTAGGGTGGACCTGGGGGCCGTGGGAGGGCCATCTTTAGTTTTCCCCCTTATAATCCGCGGCAAGTATATAATTCTTTTTTGAATCGCCCGCCGCTCCCCAAATATATTTTCGACACTTTCCCATGTCCCCACAGAAAATCTGGCTGGGCCAACTTGTGCCGCGTCACGTGATCGGAATTTAGGCAATGCCAAAATCTTTTTTGAATCCCCCCGCCGCTACTGCGAACCATATTTTTGGGACTTTCCGGGGTGGCCCACGTGTTGGCTGCATCATCGTGTGTGAGTGTGAGAGTCAACGCGTCACAGGGGACAGGGGGCCGTGCCGTGTAAGCGTGCGGCGTGCGCAGGCTGCATATAGGGCGCCTCCCAGACACTTCTATTCCAGGCATGCGGTCTTGGCCGTGATCCTTTGATGCCCGCCTCCGAATCGGGCGACCCTGGGTTCCAGCCCGGCTCTGCGCTGCAGGGGATTTTTCATTTCGCCACCGAGAGCGACGGTGCTGCCACTGCCGCGGGGGCCGCCGCTGCTTTTCAAAGCGTAGCTCCTCGGCGAGCCTCCTGATTGGCTGGAGACTCCGCCCACGCATATTTACTAGTTACAGAAACCGCCGCAGTAGCGCTTTCCCATGTTAACTCGCATAGACGGTGGCGACGCTTGTGGCATTTTATATGTGTTTCAGGAAGCTGCTTAATCTAACTACTAAGGTGAATTAGATGGGGGTGGAAATATGCCTCAATGGCCGGCTGGCCACCCCGGCGTAGTTAACTGTGAACCGGAGCAAGACAATACCCAATCGGGGCCTGCTACAATTTTCTCAAACCCACAAGATACAGAACGTCCTTTTATTTAACATAAAGTATTGGGAGATTCCCTCATTAGTCAGTTACTGAAGTCTTTTCTACAACAGATACCACTTGGGGTGAGACCCTCCCTCCTCCATCTGCAGGATCTCCATCCGCAGGATCTCCATCCGCAGGATCTCCATCCGCAGGATCTCCATCCGCGCCGGAGATATAGAGGAGGGCCGCGTTATCCTGCCTGAAACAATTCGATTAGAACATAATTACGCCTTTTGGACCACTTTGCTTGAACATCACACATACAGATGAATATGATCCATGAGGCCGGGGCCGGGGGCGGGGGCGGGGGCAGCTGACTTTTCCCTTGAATCAGGGGCGGCTGGAGCCGAATCCCTGGCGGCTGTAGGGGCAGTGTCCGAATCCCGAGCAGGGGCAGGGGACGGAGCATCGAGGGACAGGCGAAGACGCCTGCGCCGCCGACGGTCGGCAAAACCCGGTCTGAAACAATGTGGTTGGAACATATGCCTTTTCGACCACTTTGACCGAACAGCACACTTTACCTGTATCTGCCATGCTTTGGCAGCTGCCGGTGTTGCCCGAGAGCAGGGGCTATGGCTACGGATGGACCCGGACCCGTGGCGGGGGCCAGAAGATCATTGGCTGCCGCCTGTACTACCTGCCCGCGTGGGGAGGATGGCGGGAACACCGCCCTGGCGTAGTTTGAGCTCATTGCATCTCTTCGACGGCACTGTTTTGTACGAGCCATTTCGTAGGCCTACCTATATGGAGAGTCGGGACTAAGTTATTATCTTACAGCTCCCAACACACCTCCGAGCAACTGTTAGTGCCTGCCGGACTATCCTTCGATAGAACGACAGCCTAGCTTGGGAAGAAGAGCAGCTCCGATTGGCTGACGCGAAGGGCAATGACCCCACGCTTGTGTTGATGCAAGGCTCGTCCCCATTGGTCCAGTACTCCTGCCTTCTATCGAGGCGGAATTTTCAAATTGGTGATGTTTCTTGTGTTCTAGTAACTTCGGAACGATTGCATAGGGTTGCAGGTAGAACAAAGGGGGGAGATGCTTTGGGCGGGATAATTCTTGCATTTTCAAGCGGCAAGGCTCTCGTTACTCGAGGTAGAGTACGTACGGTACTCTACCTCGAGTATTGAAACCACACTGAAACCGTACATTGAGATCCATGTAACGCTTGTCAAAATAATGCATTTAGTGTACTATACTACACTACACAAGTGTGGTCAAGGCAGATGTGAATTTCACTTGATTTCACTACATTTTGGCAATAAGCTGCGTATTATTAAGCAGTTTGTTTTTAAAAGTTACTTTTATAATCTATCAGAAATAATGTATGCTAATACTGTACTTGGTTGAGTGTAGGCAGTGAGTTGCAACGAATTTAGAACCCTAACCAAGATTATGACTAACGCAAGTAATAGGAGCTCCTGACAGACACAAACATCATTAATAATTATATGCTTGCTGTTCTCAGATTTCAACAGTTTGCTACAATCCTTTCTCTGGAGTGCCGACTTGGCCTGATAACAGTACAAATAATGCCATAGTTACTGAGAAAGAATAATAATAATAATCAGCATGTTATTCTCTTTCATTTATGAAGAACTAGCAGGTTACCCGGCGTTGCCCGGGTATGTTGGGGTACTGGTAAAGGTAGGGGTACATATACAGTATTTTAGGAAGTGTATTTGTTTGAAAGAATTTCCTTTCAATACACTCGAAGCTCGATATGTCTTAAAATGGGCCTTATAAGTTGCAATAAGCCAAAGTTTGTCACTATCTGTGATAGATAACCTGNGATTGGATGTGTAAAAAGAGGATTGCGGATGGAGTTGGCCCAGGAAAAGACTGCACAGCCGTGTGTTTTTCCCCCTGCATTTTTGACCCCTTGACCCCCCAACTCCACTTCACACCCCCATCTCGTTCCATATGTTTGCTCTGAAGAAATTTAGAAATTTATGTACAGATGCATGGTGGGAAATTTGGTTTTCAACACGTAGTTAGTAGTAATATTTGTAAATACTGTATTACAGTAAAACTTCCATAAGTCGAATCTCCATGGGACATGGAAAAAATTCGAGTTAGAGTAATTTGGAATTATTTAAGCACCTAACTCTATAAGGAAGCCTACCTTTATATCCAGCGACGAAAGGTGTTCAAAACTTAAAAATAACTGTCACTATCACACTTACAATGTTTCTCATTGTTTTGATGTAAAAAAAATCTCAGTTATGGACATTTGGCTACTCTTAAATTCAATGATTCAATTGTCTCAACAGAGTCAAACACTTCTTTGGTTACGTCTGGTAGACGGAGATCAGGAAATTGAGCCTTTCTGTACATGTGGCCTACTCCGTGCCCTTCTGCTGGGAAATGAGAATACCGTATACTCGCCAACATGAACTTGGACTTAGGGAGACTGAAAATGCATTGATATCCCATCGTAAGGCCCTGCCTGCACTTCGAGTTATGGAGAACTTCGAGTTATAGAAATTCGAGTTAGGGAAGTTTATTTCCTATTTTCATTTTACATTGTGACCAACCAAGCTCATCATTTTCTTCGACTTATAGATTAGTTCGACTTAGGGAAGTTCGACTTATGGAAGTTTTACTGATATTTTATTGTACTTATTTTTGTCTGGAAGTCTAGTTGCAAATCCCACAAAATCCCGGAATGACCATACGATACGAACTCACGTGAGGTGCCCAATTAGCGTAATTGGTGGATGCGTTGAATATACGGCAATGCTTTAATTTTCTAGGCGGTATTATTGCATAAGGGCATTTCCATGGGAATGTGAATCGTTATAACTTATTGTTATATTTGATGTTTATGTAAGTTAATTGTTCAGGCCTGAGAAGTGAGAAGATTCGGGAATATGCGTGTTGTGAGAGTTTGGTTCATTTTCGGAAGCTGAAACATGCGGCGTTAGATTCCTTGGAAAATGTAACCCCCGATATGCTAATTTAAGGCGGTGTAGGGCTTTCCCCTTAATTTCTATAAGGGACAAACAAACAAACTCTCCTTATTTATAGAGATAGAGATAAAAAATTCCGTCCCTGAAACACCGATTTCTGAATCAACTACCATTAGAGTAGTATTATTGTAATGAAAAAAGGACATACGGTATATATTCTAGAGAATGTGCGCTTCTTCACACATCCTTCACACGCATAAATAGCGTTGTATTTATTTAAAATAATTTTGGATGACGGCCATTGAACAAAAAAACTGCCAGACCCCGAAATGCTCTTCTTAAATATGCCAGAACACTTTCTGGACTAAACGAAAATGTCAATTTCGTGTTGTGATGGCTGGTTTAGAAAACTCCCTTAACGCATTGTGGCAGTTTTTTTCCCCCCCTACGCCAAGTAGATGCTGGAAATAAATCACCCTATTGTTGTTTGACAAATGGTTGGAATATTTAACATTTGATGATCCATTAATTAACATTCTTGCTGCTTGTGCATCTTTTCCCAGGAACTGTTACTTGCCCAAACCCATAATTATTGGGCCACCGTACCCCCAAGAAATGGAGTGGCGGGGTTATAAATAAGATGTGATAAAAAGTTTCCATTAAGATTCTCTGGACTTTAGTATGGATAATTATGAATAGTAACATATGAGCTAGTTGGATACCAAAGTTGAAGTTAATTTGACAGTTAACAACTGAAATAAATATAATTATACCTTGGACAATGAATTTCTGTGGGGTCTGGTAAAAGTTGCTGCCACTACGTTTATTTCTTACTTAGCCAGACATAAAATTTAATAATGAACCTCAGGGAGAACACAAACCCAAAACCTGTATTAAAATTAATTACAAAAATCTACCGCGGACTTAAAAAATCTTCATGGCTGGTGAATTTTTCCAGAAATTGATACACTTTGCTGTACCGCGTTTAACGGTGTTATTTATTAATCAATTAAAATATCATAGTATTGTTTATTTAGAACTCAGTCCAATGTGCTATGATAAAAAATATCAATTCAATTAATGTAAAATGGGTTTAAAAGTCGTTCATTCAAAAATGCACAGAAATGTTCATATTTCCCAGCCAAGATAAATGTTTTTAATTCAGTGGTAGATTTTTTGTAATTAATTTCAATAGGGATTTTGGGTTTTTGTGGCTCCTAAGGTTCATTATCAAATTTTACGTCTCGCTACGTAAGAAATAAACGTAGTAGCTGCAATTTGTACCCGACACCACAGAAATTCACTGTCCAAGATATAGTCGTATTTATTTCAGTTGTTAACTGTCAAATTAACTTCTATTTTGGTATCCTCCTAGCTAAAATGTTACTATTCATAATTATCTATACTAAAGTCCTGATAATATTAATGGAAACTTTTTATTACATCTTGTTTATAACCCCACCACTCCATTTCTTGGGGGTGGCCGAATAATTGGACGGTGTTATGCAATAATGAGCCAACCCACAAAAATGTAAAAATTGCGTTAACCCCAGGAACATAATATACCTAAAGGATCATACTTCAATCAATCAGTTAAAATCACGCTGGCAAAATCTGCATACTTCTGCCACGAATGACCGAAAAGTACACAGAATTAATTTCACGGGTATGACATTCAAAGCCCTTTTGTGGGTTGACTCATTATTGCATAACACCGTCCAATTATGGGTTTGGGCAAAAGTATTTAGCTGTAAACAAAAAGGATTTTGTTGCCTTTGTAGACATAGAGAAAGCTTATGATAGTTTTACAGTAGTAGAGAAGGCTTGTTAGAGGTTCTGTGTCTTTATGCAGTGAAGCATCGCCTGTTGGATGCCGTGAAGTCCTTGTATGTAGAGAGGAAAGCTTGTGTTAGATCTAGTGGAGGTCTCTCTGACTGGTTTAGCATTAGTGTTGGAGTTAAGCAATTGAACCAGTTTGTATATCTGGGTAGTGTCCTTGAGGGTAATGGTAGAATAGACGAAGAGATTGACAAGAGAATTAGTTATAGTTTGAAAGTAATACGTAGGCCTACCCAAGAACAATAGGGTGATTTAGTTCCAGCATCTACTTGGCGTAGTAGGAAACAAGAAACTGACACAACATGTTGTGGGCGTTTTCTAAACCAGCCATCACGACACGCAATTCGCGCCCTGACATTTTCGTTTAGTCCAGAAAGCGTTCTGGCTTTTAAAAAGAGCATATCGGGGTCTGGCCGTTTTGAAAACTACCATTCCGCGGAATGCTCTTTTTCAAACCATCCATTCCGCGGTCTGGCAGGGTTTTTTTTCAATGGCCGTTTTCGGGGTTTGAGCCTAACATATACACTCTCGCTTGTGGATGGCGTTTTCATTAGGCTAAATGAAGTATTCTCCTCCAAGTGGGTGTATCGCATGAGGCCATCTTGACGGCCCATCAATTAAGATGAGAGGTAACGTCGTGCATGCAATTGTTAGGAAAGTAGAGGGAGGAAAAAGGGGCAATAGGGAGCAAGAGCAGGGGGGTCCCTTTCTCACGCAATGGCGATCTCAACACGAGGACGTTACAGCTACTGAGAAAAAGGGTTCTTGTTCGATTGGCTCGCTTTATTTCCCTTTTTAGTAAAAGGCATTTACGGAATGAGGCATAGCATGTTGCTAAAAATTGAATTTATTCATTGCTATACGTAGCTTGTAAGAGATGATAGCGGTTTTCAGAAGTATTGACGTGGAAAATTCATAGTGGCATCAATTTATTGTGAAAAGTAATTAATTTTAAAAGGTATACTATTGTGTTCAATCTTTCAAACATACCTTTCAAGTTTCAAATATCGCACAATAATACCGGCACTGTTCACAGATACTTTGTAAGCTTCTATATTGTAAATCATCGTAATCCCTTTTGATACATTCGACAGTGCAGTGTTTCCAGTAACATACGAATGACTAGAATGAAAAAATTGGAATTTTAGTTTCTGAATTTAAAGGTACATATGACATTTGCAAATATTCTCAATTAAACGGGTTTTTGGCCTACACCCTAAAAGATTTTTAATAATTTTTTGGCTCAATATTTAATCGATTTTTCAGTTACTCTCCTCCATGAAGTATGCCTTTTTTTTAAACAATTTTCACTCAATATTTGAGCCCATCAAGTAATTTCTTCCATTACTTAGCCCACTGTCAGTTTGCTTTCCTACTTTCTCTCACCTTCTTCCAACCGTAATTAGGCTGGAAAATACGATTATGTTTGGTAAGGTGTGCCGCCTTTGGCTCCTTAGCCAAGTGTACGCGCCGGCATATAGCTCAAGCACAATACAACTACTATAAGCTGGTCCTTGAGAGAAAGTGCTGTAAATAAGATGACCTGGTTGCATGAGAAGAAGGGCACAACTTGAATTTTGCCTCCGGGAGTCGTCAGGCGCACAAGTTTATGGTATGAATTATAGTAGCCTGAGGCTGTGTGAGGCTAATGCTTTTCAAGAGGAGACCCGAGAGGCACTTGAAATGGATCCTACGAGTTGCAAGTCTGGCCTGCAGAGACTTCACCAACTCGGCATGGTATCGCCATGCGTGATTTCCTTCCATGATTTTCCAAAACGAGGGCTAGAGAGCTAACAAAAAAAAATAGATTGAGGATTCTCCTTCGTAAATCTGCTGGCCTATGCATCGCAACGCTTTACTAGATTTTCATCCCTGGTTAAAACGAAGAGCTAACCTAACGGAGAAAGATCCTCACGCCATCCAACCATCAAATATGGCAACAAACCGAACCCAATGTGCTCCACGAGATTTATGATTTTTTATGGTCCATCACGGATAATAGAACTGCGGGCCACGCAACGGTTGCAAGGCAAGGACGGATTCCGGCTGATCCCACCGGGTATTAGCACGAGCATAGGCCTATACGTCCTCAGAAAGCTAATTTCCCGGCACATTGCACCTACGGACTATTCAATTTTCGAGTGGCAAGAACCAATTATTTCCAGATTGTAATCTGAGAATCAGGATGTTCTCTCAAATTCTTTTTATACCCGAATGGAGTGCTACCAGAGTGCAAAGTCCATTCGTTATAATGGTTCTGGTTTTTAGTGTTCCTTCTTTTGTCGGCTGATGAAGTCCACACATGTAGGGAATCCTTTACAACCAATCTTAATGTACGGTAAAAAATTAAGTGCGAACATGTAAAAGGCCTCCTATTCAGGCTATTAGTCTATTATGTCAATCATATCCTTCTTTTAAAGGATGAGTAGCATATAATATTGCGATGTCACTTTCGTACTCAGCTTGTCCAGTATACAAGAAGGTTTTTCCGTTGGCAGAATTTCTCATACACTGCCTGGCCGGCAATACACATAACATATTCAGTTCTGAAAGTTCAAATCCATACATTTCTTATAACAGTACAGTACACGGCTGTACCACACAGATTATGTGTCCTTAAAAAGTGAAATGGGCCTGTTTACAGCTTCTGAAGAGGTATTCATGAACCCATCTCTTAGTATATGGCTCGTATGGTACAAAGTTTTGGTACCATCCTCTCGAATTTATATGTTATTTGCGATGCCCTGAGACATTTCTCCAGTTTATTTGGTGACTTCGGCTTCAATGAGGAGATAATCTCACGTCAAGTTTACTTTCGTCACACTCGTAATAATAGTCTGAGTTATCCCGAGGATTAATCCACACACACTCCCACCCCCAACCACGCATGTTGTATAGGTCTTCTGGCACGCAGGATGGCCCCTCTTACTGGAGTGCGTGACAAAGTAATCTAAACATGTTATTATCTCAATGTCAGTAGTAAAGCCGAAATCGACAAAATCAACAAAGGTGCCTCTGTCTTGGAAAGCCACAAGAAACACCCGAAAAGAATGGTGCCACTGTAGCCCCACCTCCTGAATATCAAACAATGTAATAACACTCTGATCCTAATAATATTAATTATGATATCTAGACCTACAGTACAAAATTTAGAATGCAAAACTTAGCTGCAGTTACTTAAAACTCAATAAGTTTTTCACTTGCAAAGTTTATTATTTTTGGAAAATATTAAACATTATTACAAAATACTGGTAAAAGTGGTAATGAGCAGAGAATTTCAAGAGCGACTTTTCTGACAATATTACGCGATGGACTATGCAGTCCTATAGTATACAGTAGGCTATGTGTATAAAAATGAGAGCACTATTTATATGGCACGTCTACTAAAATATGCCTAAGACCTAAGCTGCCTTTATAATTTTTAATTTACGATTGCGTTCTACAAAGGTTATAAATCAAAGTAGAAATTACGGTGTTATAGACTTGCCTGATTCCAACCACCGATTGGAGAAAAAAATCTGGAAGACCTCCAACTGCGAAGATAGACAGGAATGACCCATATCACGAGTGCCACTACCCATTTTCGCATAAAATATTCTCTCTCTGATATCCCAGCACAAAAGCCAAAAGGCACAAATTCCTGACGAGTAAGGCAGAATCAAAAGGGACCCTCGTTTTAGGACCTTTTTTTTCTTTCTTTCTTCTTTTTTTGTATGGAGGGGGTGGTCTGCCTTTAGCTAGGCTACACGACCGCACCTGAGAGGTTTGCATGTCCTTTGGAGTCCGCTCTAGGATTTGTTGCGATAAGCACTTATCACACGGAAGCAAAGATGTCCCGTGGAGAGGCTCGCACGCGATGTGGAAGACTCGAGCTTGTTTCCTCCCAGCAGTTGCCTAACTTACCACGCAATATTTTTGGAACCCTTACTCCCACGCAACTATTACCCGCATGCTTATTTTTTTTGTGCACACATGTTTCTTTGACACTGTAATGTCAACAGTTTCATGCGTATACTACAGACATTTTCACCTGGATTTTTTGATATGAAGCATGAGGAGCCACTTGTCGTTCCAAGGATGGCGCCACCATGCAGAAAAGGCCAAAACCACAACTGACACTATAGTCGAATTGGTCGCGTGGTAGCGCTAATGTTGGTATAGTGATCCCTACGTCTAGACATGGTAAGGTTCGTGGCAAACCTTTACACGGGCAATAGATATCATTCTGATCTCTATGATTACATTTCTATTGCCTGATAATTTCTGTGAGATTTATTTCTCGGGTAGGGATAATAGCAAGCTTGATTCGGGGGTCAATTTGACAGAGCCGTATGATGTCATATAGGGTCATTTGGGGGGCAATACCCTCACCTATTTTTAAAGAAATACAGGTGCATTGCTGAACCTGCAATCTGGGCCTATTGCGGTTCCTAATATGACCTTGTGTCATGAAAAAGTGTTACCGTACTGCCCATTATTGGTTGTGAAAATTATGACTGTAAATTGTTGTGTTATATAATTCTTGCTGTGTCCTGAAGTTATTTTATGACTACACATTTTGCTGTCCTGCATTGTTATTGTTGGATTATTATTGGAATTAAAATATTTGCCATTGAACATTCTTAATTGCCTTGTACTCAAGTGCATTATTAATTATTAAATGAGACTACCCATTTGTGGACCAGAGGCAACGCTTATACCAGTAGTAGAGGGGAGGCGAAGACCGAAGTGGTGCTGCGGTAACGTACGCGCCCACGGATGTTAAGGTCCCGAGTTCGATCCCAACCCGGGGATACCCCCTTCATCTCGTGCAGAGTTCAGGGTCACCTCTGGCTTCGTCTCGGGTGGTATTTCCACAGACTAAACCACCCGGGGGAGTTCACTAAAAATGGCCACGTTTAAGACATTGCACTGCACCTTGCACATCCCCTCCTGTCATCCTGCCCGTGGGCCCGGGCGTTATGTATAAAGGCTCCAATGTACACGACAAAAATAAATAAAGGTCCGTGCTACATACCTCTGATGAGGTCAGCACTACCCCGGATATTATTATTATTATTATTATTATTATTATTATTATAAATACCAGTAGTAGATAATTTTGAGAGAATTTTGGACAGTATTCTCCTGTGGGCCCGTTCGTCAATGCATGAGGCACAAAATGCTTTTTTGCGACGAAGGACAATAATTTATTATATTACTAGGAAATATAACATTGCAAAGTTACCTCCGTTTAGAATGGGTTTTATGGAAGTTCTTCCATTTCTGTTGGTGCAGAGTAATCACATAGGCCTACAGTATTATGTACCCTATGTACTCATAACAAAATGCTTTCATCAGAGTACAGGGCAGCGTGGAAACATTGTACGTAAGAAAGACGGACTGTGATGAGTGATTATCATGAGAACTGCTTTATGGAAAATCCTATGAATGTGCTTCTTGCACTTCCTGAGGTGTGCAGCAACAGTAATAAAATGACATTTTCTTGACACATCTCATGCTGGGGTGAGCCATATCTCGCCTCTAATATCAGATGAATACTTGCTAAACAAATTTTGATCTTCACTTTTCTCATAACAGGGAATGTTCTGAAACCATACAGTCGTTGATAGAGTTTAGCTTGGGTTGTGTACATGATGATTCGGTGTCAACGGACTTAGTTGGCCCTGACAATATACTTATAGTGATAAATTACTTCAATGGACCATCAGCAGCTCAAATACCCGAAGCAGAAGTACTTTAGAAGGTGAAGAAAATTACAACACCAAAGATTACACCAAGGATGGCCTGAAAAGCAAATTGCATGTCCTTCCCCATTTTACTCGTATACCACAAATCATGCAGGTGTTCTGATACCTAGCAATAAACGGTAGATGAGAATGGGGAAGTGAGCGAAAAAATATATAATGTAAGCTTGATGATGATTAGGACAGCATTATGTGGTAGTTAGCACCACTGAGGTTCTGAGTTCGATCCCCATGTCAGGCAGTATTTTCTGAGGTTGTAAGAATTTTGATGGTTTCTATTCATGTTCATGTGGGTTATCTTTGGATTCCCTCGATCCCTCGTGTAATTAAAAGCCTTTGGCAACACTGATGAAATAAAGTTAGGTCATTTAAAGGAGCCCCCTAAAAATCACAGGTCTATAATGAGGTAACCAATTACAATAAAGAGTGTAGTTGTGTCTTGTGTGCTTCTCTGCACTCTTTTGTTCTCCAACAACAGTAAGTTCGTCAGTCACAACATGACCGTGGTCACAACCAAGCTAGGTTTTGCACAGTTGCTCCACCTGTGGATCTGGTCGCAACAATCTACAAAAAATAACTGATATTCGAGCACAATAAATTGTCTATAACTAAAGCGACCTGATGCATATACTTGGGACACCCTGTATATGACCAACTTCATCAATTTTTAGGTTGATGTTGATTTTGTGGGAGGAGTTATGACACGGATAAATCAGCAAAGTGGTAATCCATACACATGATGGGCCAGAATTTCTCCTTTCCATCTGACTGTTTTCCTTGGAATAAATAAACAAATGGTATCGATTCCACTCAATAGTGTTCCAACACTAATGTGCACACCATTTCTGTTGAGGCCCACCCGAGGGCCCACCTCTTATGCAATGAGTTCTACGGTTCCACCTATCATTAGATTCACTTTAATTTGGGGTAATCCACATAGGCTACACCACAGTTATTTTTATCCTCCGATTTCAGCCTATCCCCACAACAATAAAAATAACGTCAACAGGTTAATATTTACTCTATACCATTTACCACAATCTTGTCAATTTTCCACTCAAATTAAGGATAAGGCAGAAGAAAAATATTACCAACCTTCCCACTGGTTGCAGGTGACAAATCACCAAATTCCCTGACCAGTGTTGTCACCTTAGGGTGGATGACTTGCTACTTCATCGTGACCATAATTATTATAAGCAGGACAGGAGTATAGTCCTGCTGAATATAGGGCCTGAGCTTGCTTATTTAGGAGATAGTGTGTGAAATCGTCAGGATGCAAATACTTTTTGACGCTTGAAGGGCGACTGAATTCTGAAGATCCTTTAGAAAAGGCTGGCCATAATGCCCCAAGGATTTCAACAATCCCATGTTAGTCACTGAAAAAAAGTCAATACACACATATTGGCCATCATAATGCATAATGTCAAAAGATTGCACTAGATGGTCCAACAATGAAATAGCACTGCTCTCATACACAGTATAATCAGATTATTTAGTTGACTTCGAATACGCAGAGACCTAATTCACTTACACGCAGCAGATGAAAGTGAGTGCTGCACTTTTCACACCTGATATTGCCTGCCCAAATGTGCAACCTTTATTGGTGTATTTCTGTGTTGACTCTGTTTCATAAATATAATATCATATGCTTGGGGGACATTTAAAGCATATCACAACTTTTAGTTGTCTAACGTGGCCATTGCTGGGGCCCATGAACTATTCTAATAGTGACAATTATTTTACATTTTTATTTTATTTATTTTATTTTATTTTATTTACCCCGTGATGCAACCCTATAGGCCGCTTTAGGGGGGTGGCAGACCACCATACAATTTTCTCTTGTGTTTACTTCAATCACCGGTGCAAGGAATACTAGGAAATAGGGTAGGGGATTTTGGGGAGGGAACACATGTGCAGGTGCATTGCCCAGTGGTGGGCCAGGTGCAGTCCCCCAGGAGGTCAGGTTGCCAAGACGCCTCCTTAGGGGCGGGTCATGACCCAATGACGCAAGCGAAAGGTTTGTTCCCGGGTGGGGATTTGAACCCGGGACCTTTCGCATAGCAAGCCGAGACGTTACCATCTCGGCCACCGTGCCTCCCCCAATTATTTTACATTGGAACAACCATACTTCTTATTCCCTATTTGGTTGGAAAAGTTATTTAGAGAGTTAGAAATCATCCTTTTCCACACGTAGCAATCTGTGATATGTATGGATTAGAGGGTTGTCAAGTCAATTGATCTTTAAAGTACAGGCACATTTCATGCATAAACTGCAAGTGAAAGTGGCTCGAGATTGGGGTAATTGCATTGGAGCCATAGTGTTTGAGTGGAGCTGCACATTTCTAAACCACCAAGTGGCATTGTGCGTATACCGCAAAAGGCAAACTAAGGGCTGATTGCCCAAAGCCATATCTTGTACATGCATTATGCATCCCAGTAAACAATGCAGAGTAATGAGCAAGATAATTTGTCTGTCATTACCTAAAGACTGATTGTCAAAGCAGAAATAACTTACCGTGTTAATAAGGTGGGGTTACGTTTCAGTCCCCCAGGACCTTCTCTCACTTGCTAGTGCATAATATTATAAAATAATGCCTTCACACTATCATAAATATATTGAGAACGAAATACGCAGCACTAGGTTGAAAAATGTAGATGTAAAAAATAATATAATAAAAACTATATATATAATTATAATCATTTTTTAAATACTTCTTGTGACCATGGGATACGGAACTTGTGCTGTTAGAGCTCTCATTTCCCTATTAGTTCAGTGCTCCAGTTATTCATCTCGCTTATGGTGATTCATCATCTTTGATTACTTTAGTCAGTAATTTGCTTTCTTCTTCCCCACACTTGTTTCTGTGGTGATCAAACATTTAACATCTTGAATATTTTCTTCAGCCTCATTGTTGCTTTCTTCTTGGGTATCATCACAAACAGTTCATTCATTGTTCATAGTACTTGACTCTCTCTCTGCTTTCTTCATTCCAGATATGTTAACTATCTTCTCTGTTTTATCAGAGCTACTTATTGACACTTCGGTACTTTGCTCACTATTTTCCTTGGCAGGTGCAGTTTCTTGAGCATTCGTGTCATCTACCACTTCCTGGACTTCATCATCTGCATTTATCCCATTTAATGGCTTGCTCTCTCTTTCCATATTCTTGCTGGTGCACTCATCATCACATTATTTATTCACAGCAGCCAAGCCACCATCACCTCCTTTCTCTTTTTGCTTAACCATTTGAGACACATGCTACTGTGATATCTGGGGGCACCTAATGGTCTTCTGGCAGCTCAGCCTCAGGCAAGTTCACTTCTTCACGAAGTACATAAGTTGGTATGATACAGTCAGGAGACCTGATGATAGATATGACCATGATAACTCAGGAGACACATTATTGCTCTCATTCAACTTTGGTTGCTGCCAAACTACAAAAAATTAATCATTACATTGAAACATCCTGCATGAAGATAAAGTGTGTTCCTTACCATAAGAGACCTTAATGACATCACATGCAGAAGTCTTTCATGTTGCATTTGCCCATTCCAAGTGCTAAAGGGTGAAGTGAGATCATAGGGTAGGTGTGGCTCTGGTTTCCACCAGGTGTCCCCAGCAATAGTATCACCCAGAAAGGCTTGTATACCATAATGTTGAATTTCCTTCTCGTCAGGAGAATTTGAAAATGATTCTAACTCCTTTTGAATCTGACAGTAAGATATTTTCAACAGTGTTAGCATGTGCTTAAATTCCCTGAAATGATTATCATGGCACTGGAATTATAGTAGCCCACCTTGTCTTGTCTGGTAGTTTCTGGTCACTCTTCATTTTCATGGTTCATGCTGCCTGCATATCAGACAGGGCATTTGCTCTCACATTCTCAATGAATCCCACATTCGCTCGGCATTTTTCAGACAAATCACTCGTGCTGTAACAGTCAGTAACATATTGACATGAGACAAGTTGCTTAATATAATTCTCACAACTGTTAGAAATATTAAAATACTCTTTACAATAATGAAGGGCTGGGGAGAAAAACGTAATAACCGCCAGTGAAAAATGCAAAAAGTTCTTGGCCTGATTTTTTTCCGCGGAAACAAATTAAGCATGGAAGTTACAACACAAATTAATCACTGCCATACATCCTGAAACATAACAAAATATTCAAAACATATTATCTGTCTCAACTTTTCACTATTCCATAGTGCTCACTACTTTCCACTATAAACCACTCCAAATTACTTGACTCTGTTTATGACTTTAAAAAGCTGTTATTTTCAAATAACACACCATCAAATACACGTCTGTTTTAGTTTGAAAAAAATCGAATGTCCCTGAAGTGCCATTCCAGCATACCAGTTGTCACTCTAACCCATAGATTGAGAAGGTACCTTCTTAATCTATGCTCTAACCATAGAAAAATATCACAAACTTACAAGCATCATCTTCCATGATGAAAGTTCCATGTGCAATGCAATGGTTTCATCTTCAAAACAACAAAATGAAATATTGTATCAGCCTCCATATTAACATCAAACTCTCTTCAATGATCAATCAGTCTTCAGGAGATCATCAGTCAATGCAAGGAATGAATTATCTAAAATGAAGTGTGGTCTCTAACCAGTTGTGGCACAGATGATTTGTGTGTAAGTGTTATACATGCGCAGGATGATGTTCCAGAAGTCATCAGAAATCCATATATCCATTCACTTCCTCATGGCTTTATCCCATGACAAGGTATAGCCAGCGATGACCAGGTGAACACAACCCGACACAACCCCTTGCCATCTCACATGACCGACACACGTAAAACCTCTGATGACTGGTCAGGTATATACAAGGTACTTTACATGTGCAGGAGATAATATAATGATTAAAAATGCAACACTGGTCAAAATTTCAATTTCATACAACTCCATATCCAATTCATACCAATTTTTCTGGATTTTTCTTATGTATACGTGTTTCACACATTAGCTGACATCTGAGCACATTATTAACTCATATGCAGGGACAATCATTTCTATACTACATGCACAAGATATCAGGTCAAATGGTTTATGACACACTCTCCCTTAACTATTTTAAATCTTCCTCTTACCACCTACCCCCGAACATCGAACCCTCGTAAAACCTGGAAGGGAACTGAACAAAAATTAGTATAACGTGCGGTTCTCCCCGACATCTCGTTATGACCAAAAAGGAAAATATCTGGAACACTGTCTGGTCAACTGCTCGCAGATGAATTCCAGGCGTAACCATACCCGCCTCTCCTTGGTGTCCAACGGGTAGAGTCTATTACAACCCTTGACACATTCCTGTTAGCGCTGTAGGAGCCAAACATCCTTCATCATGCGTCAGGCAAGGCGTCAGGTCAGCGTTTTCATTACATCCTATATAGCTCAACAACTCGAAGCTGACGCAATCGTGTGCCATCTGCAACATTGAAAACCCAAGAAGAAAAAACAATATGATTTAAAGGATAACTGGAAAGCCAGGACATTCCCAAAGTCAGGGATCGGTCGAGAGATCAAACCAAGATGTTAGAGACAATCATGTTGGTAGCGTGCATGACCGACAACAACATACAGAGATGGTCAGATGGATTTTGTTTTATTCAGATTCAGAGCAAGAAGAACTGACCGGTGCACGCAGGAATTAAGACCAGCCCTTATGAAGCTCTGCTTGGCAGAGCACAAAGGATCGGACTTGAAGCTCTTTTCACAAGAGCGTCTACACTTCAATAGAAACTGAAAAGGAATTAGAACAGCTCTTTACCTCACAAATATTAGCAGCAATAAAATACAATCTCATGACGAATAAGACGCTAACAACATTCAGAGCAGAAGAGGTGAAGATGGAGCCAACACTAAGTATAAGTGACAAGATAAAACATTGAGAAAGTGACTCAAAAACAAGTGTAGGCTACTACTGTGCGGTTTGTGAGAAAGTCTTCTTGTGCTCACAAGAGTGCTTTGTTTGTGATCAGTCTGTTTACATTATCTGTGGAAAATATTCAGAAGAAAATGTGGGGTTTGGATAGCAAATCAGACTTGCAACCTGTGTTCAAGGAAAGAGACCACAAAAAGTAAGCGTCAAGGCACAAGATTCAATCATAAAAAATAAGGTGAGAAAATTGTTTCCTGTCCAAATCAAGGCTTCCCCCAGTCGATATAGGGAGAAGCGTCGTCGTGATTAGGATGTTTTCTCCTACATAGGAATGTGTCAGGGGTTGTTATAGACGTTAATGCATCTGGGCTCTACCAGTTGGAAAGCGTTTTAGAGAGGCTGTATGCCCGCAATTAGTTCACAACAACTGCTGATTCAAATTTTATAGATCTGAACGAAGTTCCCTCCAGTTATGTATCTCGTCGATCGGATTCAGCTTTAAATTCAACCTGTAGTAAGCAGGGATTCCTAAGTTGTAGTTGGAACAGGCACTGCATTGATATGAAATGTAAATAGCGTTCAAGTAATACTAAATGTAATTCTAAGTGTTATTCTAACAGTGCCTGCAAAGAACAAAATAATAAATTGAAGGTAACAGTTCCTGGAAAAAGATGTACAAGTGAGAATGTCAATAAATGGATCATCAAAATGACAATAAGTATTTCAAACCGAAGCAGTGGTAGCGGAGGGGATTTGGTATCCGACTGCTAATCGGGAGGTCCTGGGTTCGAACCCCGGAGGCCGGCGATCCTGACCTTGGTTTT
>JYFJ02006483.1:0-19336 GCA_000934665.2 Catajapyx aquilonaris | reverse complement strand
CGTAGTCGATGGTTAACGAGCGAGGTCAAAGTTATCCTGGCCAGACTGTAACCCGCATGGCGGGACAATACTTGATTCACTGATGATACATGTAGGCTACATGTGATTGTATGATACCTTGAATCTTATATCTGATACTGATTAATGCTATGTGAGGTCCGGTGAGGTCAAATCAGGCATAGAGGTATTGCAAAGTCTTACTCACATTTTTCCAGAAGTAACACCAAATGTATCGTCACAGACAAGTGACAACAGCGACTCTCATCACGTTGTCACCCAAGTATGCCACGCAGGTGAACACAGTGATCTGCGTCTTCGCCCAGTTGTAGGTCTGAATTTTGTCGGGAAATATTACAGCCCAATTTTCAGCAAAATCGAAATGTAACACTAGGTGCGAGTCACTATCTTGGCACTGCCTCTTCAACTTCTGCACAGCCTCTCGCTGAATCGTTCGTACATGTTCGTGGGTTATTCCTTTCGTAGTCCAGTGGACAAGTTCATTGTCTACAAAAGAAGCAACTGATGATGTTCTCTAGATTAGGTCATTATGCTCCCACACTGCAAATGACACTTCTTCGTCGTCATAGTCTGTCAGGAACAAGCTTTCTGTAGATATAGTTCTTCAGTTCCTGGACACTCAACACATTCCAGGTTCCAACATTCCTCCGTCGGTCATGGACAGAGGCAGAGATGGAACAGGTCAGAGTTGGTCACTGTGAAACGTGGCCAGGTTACTGTGCAAAGAACAGCGCAACATTTGGTGTGACTTCTGGAAAAATGTGAGTAAGACTTTGCAATACCTCTATGCCTGATTTGACCTCACCGGACCTCACATAGCATTAATCAGTATCATATATAAGTTTCAAGGTATCATACAATCACATGTAGCCTACACATACGAGAAAAGTTCTAACCAAATGTACCGTACATGATGCTATGAGTCGTGGGACTGGGTCGGTGGGCTCCATGGAGAGCGCCGGAAACGAGTAAGTAATAAAATTCAAATCGGGATCATAAGCCTCGGGGGGAGAGAAATGTTTGCACTGGTGTGTGGCTCAGATGTTCCTCTGCCCAGAAATAAATAGGCGTTCAATTATCTCGTGGTGTTTTTGAGAAAATTATCTTCTCCCAAACCATGTTTTGCGAAGTTGACAATGTTCAACAATGGGTCCACTGTTAACCTTTGACTTCAAAGCTTAACAAAGCTGATAAGTAGACAGGGTATGAGTTGTACTCAAAGTCCACATGTTTCATTTGCCCACAAATATTTTATTTGCAAAAAAAATCGCGAAAACTGCTAAATGTCGTAAAACAGCATTTTTGCCAATTTTTTGCGCGATTGCTAATTATACATTCGCAATTATTTTATATCGAAAATTCAGACCTAGGTAGGCAGTTGCCCCATTCCAAATTTGGTTTTTCTGTAACGTATAGGAAAAGTGGTACACGCGTCCAAAGTTGAGAAAAAATTAACTTCGCGAAATAGCAGATTTGGTACCCCTGCGGTTATGATTTTTTTCAGGGCAAATAAAAAAATGACACTGAAAAATAGCCAGTGTCATTCGTCATCATTTCGACAGCGGTACTTCGTGTAATTTTTCCGTCATAATCGGAGACCAAGCCCTGACAGCCTCCGCCTGATTTGAAATGGAACCACCCCATTAGATGTAGATTAACCAGTTCTGCCTATATTTATATGAGATTTATTAATTATTAATTAGATATATGAGATTTATAAGATGTAGATTAACCAGTTTAAACCAGTTAATAACTGCTGCACAACATGATACCTCACGAACCTGAATGGTTCACGAGGTTCGTCACCTGAAAGGTCACGATACGAAGGTTACGATTCGGGTACGATACGAAAAGTTATGACCTCTCGAACTCACAAGCTACACTTTCCAAGGTCTCACCCATTTTCTTGAAATTCGGTACATTGGTAGGCCACCCCAAGGGATGAAAAACACACCTAAAGTGACCTGCTCAAAATGACCCAGTGACCTCTTTTCGGGGGACAGAGGTCAACTCTAAAATACCGAAAACTCACCAATTTTCTTGAAATTCGGTGCATTGGTATTTTGAGCAGGTCACTTTAGGTGCGTTTGTGGGGTGGCCTACAAATGTATCGAATTTCAAAAAAATCGGTGAGACCCTGGAGAGTGTCCCTTGTGAGTTCGAGAGGTCATAACATTTGACCTTGTGGGCATCCGCCTAAATTGTTTGCATTTTCTTTAATAACTTACCTGCCTATATTATTGTGCCAATTTCATCCAGAAACTCCATGGACAACACTTTCCCTTGTGAGATGAGGAAAACATTTGAGAACTTTTGGAAAACGTTAGTTCCTGGGCTTATTGTACAGTTGACTGGATCACTTTCATCTGATTTAACTTGTTTAAAAATTTTTAATGTCACTCTCTGCTTTGCCCCTGTAGGAAGATGCTGATTCGTCTGATGACGAGGAGGAGGATGCTTATACCTCATGAAGTGTAGCTCGTGTTGGTTGACGCTAAGCTGACTAACCGACTAGTCTTTAGTCTTTACCCCATTTGGCTGTTATGCCTTTAGGGGGAGAGCAAAAAAAGTAACCAGATAGAACATTTACATATGCTGCGAGTTAGAGTTAATATTGTCGGATTCAAAGCTTGACGGAGTTCCTGGCTTTTCCCAACCACCCTAATCCTCCCAACCCAACCCCAAACCTCCAAAATGTGAACATTGCTTCCCACGCCTAATCCGGAAAAGGGTTCGTATTGGGCCAGGCCAGAAACCGGTGTTGCATAGGTTCCGATTCGGCTGATCATGTGTCACTAGAGTGGTCACGTGGCCTAATTATTTAAATGGCACCATCGCATTTTAATCTCTTTCTTGAGAACCCTTTTGCGGATTAGGCTCGGAAGAAATGGTCACATTTGGATATGGTGTAGTCGGGGATGGAGGATTTGGGTGGTTGGGGAAAACCCAGGAATTCCGTCAAGCTTTGAATCCGACAATGCATGGCAAAATTTATACGCTTCGCTACATTGGTCAAAAATTTTAACAGGTTATATTAATTGGGGCCTGTGACATTGTTTACCATTGCAAGTAGGCTATGTTAAGATTTGGGGCAGGTGGAAAAGAGTACAAAAAGGATGCTCTTGGAACACTAAAAAAAGGACATACACAAATAACATGATATAAATCGAAAGGAGTACAATAATTACAAAAGGTACAATCGAGATCATTCTTCAGTTCTATCATGTTGGGGCCCGCTCTTAAATATCTGGAGCCATTTTTGATGTTGCCTGATTATCAGTCTAATAACAGGAAGTGGTAAATAAGAGGACAAATATTCTGTATTATTCACACCCTTGAAAACAGACTCGTTATACTCCAAATATCTAGTCATAAGCTGTAATTTGTGTAAATCTTCAGTTAGGAGTTTCTCGGTTAGTTCGGCACAACAGTTAACAGGATCACAGTCAGCAGGAGAACCAAAATGAATTGTTATTCCTTTAGCTTGTGCTTCCACCAGCTTCAGCAAAATTAGCTTTTTACCTTGAGACTGAAGGGCCGCAACACTTCTAGACCATGCTAGCTTTAATAGCAAATGATCCGGAGACAACAGCAATTTGCGAATGTATCCAATAAGTAATTTCAACAGTCTAACTTGCATGGGTGCCACACTGAGTTCTAAACGAAGAAAGTAACCTGCAGTCGTTTTCGGCAGTGCCAGGAATTTCCTCAGAAAGAAGTTAAAAATTATCTCCAGTTCCTCGTAATGTCCTGGGGCCCAGATGGGCGAGGCATAAGCCAGCACCGGAAAAATCTTTGAGTAAAAAACTTTATTGCAAAGTGCGGATTTCTGTTCTTGAGTTTGAGGAGGGTAGGCCATGGGAATATACCGTGGCTTTAGCTTTGGCCACAAAATATTTTGCCGTGCGGTGAAAATTACCATTACTAAAGAATGGCACCCCTAAATATTATGTAACTTACAACTTGATCCAAAGTTATAGCATGGATAGTAAAATTCCGCTTGTAGAGCCTGCCCATTTTGGAGAAGACCATGACCTTGGTTTTTTCCAGATTTATCTGCAAGCCCTTCGCGCGGAAAATGTTAGCCAGGTGTTGGATGTTTTTTGCAAAATAGAGTGGGTTCATCGAAATTACATCATCAGCATACGCAAGTAGGTGAAGATCTGGAGAATTTATCGCAGTCATCAAGCCGGGAGTGCCGGCTGTCTGCATATAAGCATCTATATCTGATATGAATAAATTAAAAAGGACCGGCGACAGGGGTTCACCTTGCATCACACCACAATTTACCTTTAAATCTGGAGAGGTGCCGTTCTGTGAAGACAGACGTACATTGGAATAAATGTTTATCAGTACGTTGATAAACTGAGGTGGCGCCCCCCGCCAGTAGAGGCAACTCCACAATTATTTATCATGTTGCACGCTGTCAAATGCCTTGGACAGGTCTAAAAAGAGCGTAAACACCCTGCCTTTTGGTTTCGACAGTTGGTGTTGAACAAAAGTGTTAAGCAAAAAAATTTGATCAAGGCAACCACGACCCTTCCTGAATGCTGCTTGCGTATCTGGGAAAAGTTTTTTGCTTTCGGCCCAATGCTGTGATAGACATCTCACTAGTATCGACGTATACAATTTGAATATGTTGTTGAAAAGAGTTATCGGTCTATAGTTGGCTGGATTTACGGGATCACCCTTATATATCGGAATTACTGAAGCGACAGGCCATGCCGACGGTATTAGAGTAGAATTTAAGCAGTAATTAATCTGTTCTAGTAGGAAATTAAAAAGCACTGGGGGCGGCATGGTGGTCTAGCGTTACGCCGCTGGCCAGCCAAGCGGGAGGCCGGGGATCAAATCCCGTCCCCGTCACCTCTGCTTGGCCGGGTCTTTTTCCACTTTTCACCAGACATGCCGGGGCAGGATTGCACTCCCTACTCTGCCCGGGGCCAGCAGAAAAGGTCTGGTGTATTTCACAAAGTCAGAAATGACTATAATTACAGTGACCTCCCTTGGGAACCTCCCCTTCCCCCCTAAGAGAGCCACGAGCTCTATCACAGGGTAAAAAATAAATAAAATTAAAATAATTAAAATAATTTTTTAAAAATTAAAAAAATTAAAAAGCACTACTGACTTTATTTTCAACACATTGTTAGAAATATTGTCCGGCCCCGTTGACTTGCCTCTGTTCAGTCTTGAGAGTGCGTTCGCCGGTTCGTCCTGCAATACTGGGGCAATTAACGTAGCATGGACCTTTGAGATGACCGGCTCTGGATTCAAGGGCAACAGTTGAGGAGGAGATGATGTCTGGTCGGCATAGAGAGTTTGGAGATGTGTCCACCAGCTGTCTGGCTGTAACGGGTTGGCCAGTTTACCTTTTTTTACCTTCGTTATCCAATCGCCAAAACACTTGGGAATCTTTCATTGCATGCATCTTATGTCCCCCTTGATATCCTACAACTTCCATCTGACGTACTTAACATGATTGGCAACAGTGCAGACCTGAGCGCCTGTATAAAGTTAGGTGGCCCACCCTGTATAATACTCTTTTCAATGTATTGACTACAGTATATGCAATCATTATTTGAACAATGCCTAAAATGATCACTAATTCAAAATTAACATGCACTTCCTGTTATACTTTTTTTTAAATGTCAACGGTTCATTTTAATTTTAATGCATTTTAATTCCTTTGGGGTACTAAAAGACCCCACGTCACGGTTCCAGAGTTAATTTTGAGGTAATATAACAAGAATAAAAAGAAAGTGAACATCATCTTGTAGGATTTTTAATTTATTTTAAATAATTTTCTCATAAGTAAGTACTTCCAAAGTCGTCCGTGATGATCTTGAAATGTTCGTCCAGACAGACCGTAAACGTCGTCATTGCACCTCTTCCTTTCACAAATATCTCTCCTCGACATTTACAGTTTACTCCTTTTGACATTAAAACCTCGGCGCATTTTTCTGTGACCTAAAATGATATGGTGAAAGAGTGAATTACACTGCCTTTATAATATTGCAGAACAGTGTTTAAAATTCCGATAAATCCACGACCACTATTGCACTAAGGGCCGGTTTCACCGAGCTCAGTATATGATAAAACCAGGGTATTTCTCAAAATCCCTATCTATTTGTATGGATTTTCCTAAAGAAACCTGGTTTTATCATATATACCAAGCTCGGTGAAACCGGCCCTAAGTGCAGTGGTTTCCAACCGGGGGGTCGGGGGCAGGGTCGCGGGGGGTCGTGAGCCTTGGTTAAACTTTTTTTTTAAACATTTCTGTGTCAATTGAACCATTTTTGCAGCTGTACAGAGTGTATGTTCTCTGGAAAGGGGCAGTTGTAGAGGGGGATGGGGAGGGGAGGAGGGGGGGGGTCGCACATTTACGGAAACATGTTTAGGGGGTCGCAGTTTGTAAAAGGTTGGAAACTACTGCACTAGTGTTTGATATATGGCAGCATACCTGAATATTGCCCATGATACCAGTTGAATCCATTCTTGATGCCATATTGACTGTATTGTCCCATATGTCATAGAAAGGCTTTTGAGCACCTACAACTCCAGCCATAACTGGTCCACAATCTACACCTAATCATCAGAGGAATATTTGGTTTAAACATAAATAGTTTGAAATAAGTTTAATACAGTGGAGCCTCGATTATCCGAATACCGATCTACCCAAACCTCGGTTAGCCGAAAGCATTCGAGTCGGAAAATTCAAATTTTCACGCGAGATTTAGCAGCTAAAAAACGAGTCTCAGCTCTGAAGCAAAAGAAAATATTTGACTTCTTTTCCTAAACTGTAGGCCTACTTTAATGTATACTACTTTAAGTATAAGGTGTATGTATTTTAAAGACGTGCCTGCGATACAAAATATACCGTTTTTCGGTTATCCGAAAAATCAGTTATCCGAACACCCCCAGTCCCCCATTGTTTCGGATAATCGAGGCTCCACTGTACACTAATTTTACCGATTCTAAGTTGAAATGACTGGTGACATTCTCTGTTGATTTTGCTGAGAGCTACCATCATGGCAGCGGCAAAATGGACCATAGTTACAGCGTTAGCTCCAGCTTGTTCCGCAACTTGTTCAGCAGATACTACATAATCCGATGAACTCTTGCGTCCTGGATCTAACCCGCATGCAGCCATGTATGTACTCCCAACAACTTTGATCTTCTCCACATGTGAAAATTGAGGTTCGTAAAGAATCTGCAAAAAAAAAAAAAAAAAAGAAGAAAGAAAGTAAAGAAAAGAACAATGAGCCAGAAATCAGCCAGATAGTCATATTTTATACAGTAGTATTCAAATGAAGACGAACCATTAAACCTTACGAGTTACGTGCACTTGTTTATAAGTAATTCCAGGGATAAATATGATAAAGATAATTATGTGGAAGTCGCATATGCCAAATTCGGTTGACATCCGACATTTCCTCTTATTTTTAATTCTCCACCCTCCATCTCACATCCATAGATGTAACCTGCCCTTTCCCGATGAGGTCAGGGCGAGGTTCCTTTTGGAATATTTTTTGGCTTTTACTTCTTTGATCAATGTTAATGATTTACTCTGTTTCGTACGTGGATGTAAGTGGAAGTGTACATAATTATGTAAGCCTAATTTCATATCAATCTTGAATGCTTTTCATGAATGTGGTTTTTAAAAACTTGCTGAACAGAAGACTGCCAGAAAACTTGCAGATAAAGTTGCCCTGAATAGCCAAGACTGCCAAGACTGATAACCGATAACAGGGTCCTGCTGAGTGTCGAAAGTCAAGCATGATATCAGTGATCTGTCATGTAAAGGCGCACTAAATATTGATCCCTTTGTTTTTAACGAGGTTGCAATAACATACCTTATCAAAATCACAAATGATTTGATTGAGAACTTTTAGGCTGCCTTTGCCATAGTCGTTGAATTCGGTTTCGGTGTAGAAATCTACGTAGTTTGGGATGGAAGCAAATAAAACTGCTACCCAGGAATACTGCTCGTGGTATAGTGTCTCTTGTGATCGATTATTGTGGAGGTATAGTTGAGCTGTGGGAATAAGGGGAAGTAAGGAAATGTGATGAAAAGCTGTTTTCCTGGCATATGACATTAAAAGACAATACTGAATTAGTAGCTATCATATCACATTCGCAGTGCGTAATCACATTTGTGTGGTAATTTGGTGTGGTAATTTAGGGCTGATTTAGAGAACGATTTGCTTCGGTGACACAAATAAAATAAGACCATCATTAGAAAAGAAGCGTTTCAGTCATTTCTTCACCAAATGTGAAGACTTGACAGAGTGGTAGAAAAGTTTGTGTTGGTCCACGTGAAGTTATCAACACTACCATGTACCATCAACTTACAGGCACATTGCCAAAATGGTGGTAGCCTACCTAATTATACAGTACAAAATGTGTGAATACTTTTATGAAAAAAAGTAAAAAGATAGTGTATCATTTCTCGTACCTACGTGTCTTGGTAATATGTTTTGCAGAAGTAACTTGTTTACTAGACGAGTAGTCGAGGTCTCATCTTGTTCCTTAGCTAACTGTTTCTTCCATTTGAAGTCCAACCTGCTTATATACTCCATCTAGAATTTGGGGAAAAAATGGCAGAGAGGGAGAGGAAGGGTAATTAATGTGATTTACACTTCAGAATTCTCTTGACCTTAAACTTTTAGGATGAAGAACATTCTACATTATATTATGAGGTGATGTCTTACCTGTCTGTCCATAATGTGAAAGGCAGCAGCAACAAATGTCAAATAAAATATGTGAGAAGGTAGTGGTTGCATCCCTGTATTGTGTGTCCTATGAGTAAGGTCCTAAAATTGCAAAGCAATGATTATGGTGTTATACTTCTTCTACTGCAGTGGATTACTGACCTGAAACACTGCGAATCTATAGGTATATGTAACTATTCCAAACGTGGCGACGGAAACAGCACTCATCAGTAATTTGAACACAAAATGCACCCTGAAGAATACATGTGATGCCATAATACCCAGTGCACAGCTATAAGTAAAATACTGAAGGAAAATGTATTATAATCTGCACTGACATTACAATCTGTAAATATAGTTATTGTTATGCTTACCCAGGGTGATGTGCAAGGATGGCACTCAATGCAGTATTGTGCACTGTCATTGTAGTTGCCCAGATGGAAAGTATGATTGGCATCAGTGGCATTAATTTGAATAGGATTGCATTCCGCCTGAAGTGAAAATTAATTAATTAATATATTACCAGATAACCGGAAAGCAAAATGTGAATTTCGGTTGCTACAACATTATTTGAAGGGTCTTCGCAAGTCTTTACTGTTACGGAAGGCAGATTATCTTGAATTTCCTTAATATATTAATCTTACCATGTCAATGAGGGCACTTGTCTGAACAACAATAGCAACCAGGGTGAATATGAGAGTCCTAGCGGTCCAGCTACTAGCAATGACTTGAGAGGTGCGGTACAAAAAGCTAAGCAGTCGGCTTGGAGGCGGTGGAATGACAGGTAGACCTGCATCATATATTTCATTTTCTCCTGCTGTTTTTCCCTTTTGTGGGTCTTTCAGAAGCTTCCAAACATATCCACTCCACACGCAAGGTAGCAGTATGAGAGCCAAAACAATGGTGGAACCAAAAGAAAACCACAGGTACCCATATGGCCTGCAAATATTATTACAAAATACAGTATTATGAATTGAAGACATATTATGCAAACATAAAATTTGAAATATAACTCGAGGTTTGAAGCTGTAATTTTAGGAAAGCTATACCACATGCCTTTCATTATTAAAATAGTTTGAGTTATCGTCATCATTATTTTAGTGAAGGATATTTCAGGGGTCGAATTTTAAAATTTTTGTCCAGATGCAAAGTTTGGACTCCAGACTTTAATCTGGAGCGCAAATGGCTTACTTGGAGTGTTTAATTTTTAAATCCTGGGTATGTTTAAAAGCAGAGCCAATTGGAGTGCAAAGTTTGCATTCCAAGGGTCAGTTTGGAGTGCAAATGACAATTTTGGAGTGCAAATTGCACCTTTGAATCCGAATATTTCGGCCCACTGATTTCGATATGAACCTGAAAAAAGTTGATAACCATGGTACCTACCTGGGCAAAACCAAATACTGCATGGACACAGTGCAGAGAAAAATAAAAAAGGAGCATGTGACATAGAATTTAAAGAGTGGATCCGGTTGCTTCTGGTATGGTACTTCCCACGACACGTCATCGAATGTGAGGAAAAATGGATTAATTCCTTCGGGATGAAACCACTGTCTGTAATGTTTAACAAAATAAGTAAAAGCGTAAGATCGTCCAACTTAAAAGACGATGGATCATTGCTGCCTTTGAGGCTTGGACAATCTATGCACAGTACTGTATCCTGGATCTTTCTGATTACATACGTATATTTTCTCAGTGGTATCTGATCAATCGCAGTCTGCATTTGAGTGTCAACCGTATTCATAGTCCTGACAAAATCAGCCAATTGATCATCCATCAACACTGTATTGCGCCTATGCATACTCGCTTTGACTATGCTCGTTCTTCTCTAGTTTTAAGGAAAAATATTACGGAGATAAGTGTAAGCCTAACAATGACAAAAAAGTGATGTAGGCTAAATTACCACTGTCACTCACTCGAGCTTTCATGCTGACGGGACCTGCTGCACTTCCTCTTCTAGTGTTGTGTTGGCCTTTCAATTGGTGGACTCTCATAGCCATAAATCGAATCTCATCGCTTTCATCCACTGGCTAGAGTTAGTATCAGTACAGTAGTAAATTTAGTTAACAACGTGGGCCTCGTGCAGGTTTACAGTACCTTACAAACTTACCGTTTGAGGACAGCTCTTATGGGGAGGTACCACGAGATATCTCTCGATATTGTTTTCAGCCAGATACTCATCTACTTTCCCATTTAAATGTGTTTCAACTTGAAATTCGTCCCCAAGATTCTCTTTCGTTTGCTTAGTGATGTGTACCCGTCTGAAAATATGGCCTGTATAGTCAGCTTAGAGATTAAAATTCTTTACTGGCCACGTGAGGCACTCTGACCAACTATTATTTAGCTAACTAGTGGAGTACGTATATTTTTACCCTGGTTCTCCTGCCTGTTCCATGTGATTAGCGATGGTGACATCTTTGGACCATACATCAAATTGCCACTTGCGATTTCCCATCAGACCACTGAGAATGCTTCCCGAGTGCACTCCTATTCGCATGTCTACATCAGTTTCTCGTTCCTCTCTATAAGTTTTAAAAAATCAGAATAATATGAACACAAACATTTTAACCTATAAATCAGACGTAATACACTTACCTAACACTTCGTATAATTTCGATCATCTCCAGTCCCATTCGCACGCAGTTCTTAGCATGATGAGGAGTCTTATTGGGTACACCGGACACACAATAGTAACAATCTCCAAGGATTTTTATGCGATGGCAGGAAAATTTCTTTAAATGAACATTTTAAGTAATCTTGCTTAATCGTAAGCCTTTCGCAGAATTAGGCAAAAATAATAAGCACTTGTCAATAAAGCCTAATCAGAGAAGTTAAATAAAAAGTTTGTGACAGTCATGACCGGTTTCACCAAGCCCGGTTTTCATAAAAAACCCTGTTCTTTCGGAAAATCCCTGCAAATAGAATAGGGATTTTCCGAAAGAACCGGGGTTTTTATGAAAACCAGGCTTGGTGAAACCGGCCATTAGGAGTCGCCACTACTGATGAGGCGCAACTCGCAACTCTAATCTCGCATTAGTGGAAAAGCCTTCAGAGATATGTGGCATTTCTATACTAGTCTCGTTATCAATACCCGGCGAGCATTTAGGGCATTTCTTTCATGTCATAGGCTTAAAATGATTGATCTGAACAACTTACAACTGTTTTCCTTCCCCCAGGTGGATGTCCACCAGGTCTTCTTTTACGAATCAACTGCCTTGTATTTACTTTGTCTAAATCTCTAAAATAAGCACCTTGTTTGTCCTAAGATAATATTGGATCCGGGCACGTAATCATTTCCATGATAGTGAAAAGTACACCACCTGCACCTAGGCATGAGGTGCTGATTACTGTAGTACAGGGTCTCCCTGAAGGCCTTGCCTCTGTCGCTAGTTAAGAGTTGCGTCTTGTCCGTTTAACAGCTGTTTGATTATTAGGATTAGTTCGAAGATTAATGTTGGGATTCTTAATCCCAACATTAATCTTCGAACGAAGTTGGTTTAATACGAATGAATATTTGTTTAATTCGTTTAATAAAATAACGATGAGGAATATTTCTTGTGATATGGATGTTTAGTGAAAGTTAATAAATCGATCAACTCATCATAAATGCGTTGCTTTGATTTATATACTATAATTTAAATTTAGTCATCCAGTATTTTATAATGGGGGCTATAAATGGTCTTTTCCACAAGCTACCACAGCTAGTTATGAAAGTCATGTTACAATATCGTATGTTAAGTTGTAAAAAAATATTGAACTCACATCTGCTGCTTCATCAAATTGTCCAAAGAGTTGATTCAGCGTCTCCACTAACTGAGATATGCTCAGTTTTCTCGTCAGCTCAGTGAAATTCACAATGTCGGCGTAAAGTATGCTGACATTCTCGTGTTTCTCAACGTACATATCACTGCAATGCACACAGTTTAGACTTCATTAATAATCTTGTAAATTTTTAGCAAATTGGGATATATATATATAGTGTTTTGAGAATACCGAGAATATAGAGTAGTTAAACTGTACAACTGTGATGCAGGCTTATTGTAGTGTAAGCGAGGCTGTAAATAATGCAGGTGATCAGAATGCGTGAAATTACTACTACTACTACTACTACTACTACTACTACTACTACTACTACTACTACTACTACTACTACAGGTTGAGAAAGCCTTTTCCGAAATGCTTGGGACCGGAAGTATTTCGGATTGCGGATTTTTAAATATTTGATAACTTGTGCCTATAAAATATAGGACACATGAAGACCTCGGGAGAAGGACGATCAAGGTCCACCTCAGGTAAAACTGAGATATTCCTATTTCAAATTTCGAAGACCCATAAGGTTCCATTGTAAATCCCACTTTCGGGGTCTTCCATAGTGACCTATGACCCTTACTCCACAACCACGACCAAACCATCATATTCTACACTAGTGAAACTATCTTCTGAGATATGTAGGCTAACTCATTTTTGACAAAAAGTGGACCTTGATCGCTCCTCCCCGAGGTCTTCATATGGGATGGGATAAATGCTTGAACACGATCTCTATCTGAATTTCTTAATAGAGGTTATACATAAACGTTGGAGGTAGTTTTATTTTAAAATTTGATAATTTATTTGTATCCAGGCTAGTCATGTTTTATATTCGCATGGAATTTCCATTTGTGGAGCGTCATAATTATAAGCCACTTTAAAAACTTTCTGATTTTTGAGGTTTTCGGGTTTTAGAAATGAAGATTTCTACAACTATGAAGATTCCCACAAAGGGGTCGCGAAGCCTTTTCCAGGGGGTCGCGCGTGGCAGCGGAAATTTTTATAATTGAAAAAAAATTACTAAAATTTTATAAAAATCAAGCTATTTTAAAGGAAATTTCATCGCGAAGGTTTTTTTTTCAACACCTACTCGGGGGGCGGGGGGGCGGGGGGAGAGGTCGCAGGTTACTTGACTATCAAAAAAGGGGGTCGAGACCCAGAAAAGGTTGGGAACCACTGGGATAAAATATTCTCAACCTGAACTACTTCTAATAAGGTCATATGCATTTAATTACATTTACATGGCAAGGTTCCGAAATGAATTAGCGCATAATTCTAGCACTGAAAGAAATATTGTTACACAGAAATAGGACAAATCTTCATTCATTTTATCACTTTTCTACATAATCCCAGTCCGTATCGGTGAGTTTATGCCACCAAGTTTTGGAGTTGAAAATCCCTTTTGGGCCATTGGAACGGAGTTTTGCTACAACGGGATTTACACAACTTGGTGGAAAAACCGTATCAGTCGGGACAGGGATTTTTTGTAAACCTGAAAAAATGTATGGAGATTTAAATGATGAGTGATTTATTACTATGCAGAAATTATTTGCCCGCTGAATTTTATGCTTATGACTTTCAGTTTGTACTGTATACGTTACATTGTATTACATTATAGTTACATCAAAAGAGGTGTCTAAGGATAAATTTTATATACTGTATATTATAAGTGCTGTGAACCGGCATATTTTTATGGAAGTTGGTGGTAATGATATTGAATGCAAAGTCAATCACAGTCTGGCAACAGTACTAATTGATTCATATTTCCCACTATTAGGCTACAGCAGTGATATTATTGTACTGTACTTTGTATATTTGTGTACAGTGTGGCACACTGATACTGTATAGGGAGGTCCTTTTCAGGGATAATAATGATAAGAAAAAGATAAGTCGGTATTATCTTGGTATTAACTATTCAATATTTTGTGGAAAAGCCTTTTACTGTGTATTAGAACAAGCTTGTATGTACTGTGAATTTCCTTCATGTCTTACACAACATAAGACTCTTTATAACTTACTACAGGAATAAGCAAACTGTAGGCCCTAATAGTAAACATGTAAAAAAATGTAAGTTCTCTACTAGAACGCAACTAAAAATGTCCTGTTCTGTACATAAGGTGCATTAATGTCGCAACCTTGATAAAGAATGTTATGAAGTGACACTAAAATTAATCTATCTTTTCAGCAAGATTTCAAGTGTACGTACAATAATATATTCTACGCTCTGATTTCTACGAGTGTAACGCCCTAAAGATGTTGCCAATATTATTGTAACAATGTTCTATAACAATGAAAACAATGGTTGTGTCATGTTGACCTGAAAAATTAAAGTTTAGGCATCATTTTGCGTAATGGTCACTATCTAGATTACTGTATGTAAATAATTATCCATGCTTATTAACAGATCTTAAACACTATCTAAGTGCGACAGCACTTTTACTTGCAATGGATTCTTTTGTACGTGGTATTGGTGATATTCCAGATCGCGAATAACAGCGCGAATATCTGCAGACACTTTATCAGCAATATGCCTTGGTATCACACTGAGAAGCAATTTTTCCTGCAAGAAGAAAATAAGTTATTTGTCTCCAAATGTGGTATGTACGTAATTTCTCCCACTGTTGCGTACAATATACTGTACCTCATGCTCCTTTTCCCACTTTAGTTTAGACGTAGATTCAATGCATGCCCTTCTGTCCAGAAATGTTCTCCTAATTGCGATCTCCAAGATGAATCGGTAATAAAGACCGACTGCGTTTGCGCAAGTGTAAAATATCACATCGGCAATGATCTAAATAAAATAAAAACACACGTAAATGAAACTTTCGAAATTTATACCTCGTAGCATATATACGTTCTGCAATTTTTAAACAGAGGGTAGCGAAAATGTCCAGTTTTGGCATTATAAAACAAATAGTTTGAATAACAATAAGAGTATTGAACATTTTCACCCTTGCTGAACATGTCCATGCCATCAACAAGAAGATAAAGGGAAATTCGAGGGTTAGAGGGGACTAAATGTGGCGTTAAAAATAGACCTAAATTCTTTATGAGGCATGTTGTAATACTTACTGTATACAGTATAGGCCTACTGTATAAAGAATATATCACGATACTCCTGATATTTCCGCGTATGCAAAGTGAAATTCAGAGTTATACAGTATAAAGGTCGCATATGATTCGTCATGTCAAGGATGGTTTGTTCAGCAAGTGGAAAATCAGCCAATGCCGATGTATACCTACCCGCCTTGTGGCATCATTTCCGATGTAGATGAAAATACTGACGGTGAGAAGATGAGCCAGTGATACCATGGCCCCACACAGTGCAGCGTGCCATTTCCTCGGCAATGGCAAGTACACATACACCACCACCAAGTACACAAAACCCCACGAAGTTCTGTCCACATTATCATGGTATGACAGAAAAATGGCTAGTATGTTGTCGGTACATACCAGCATGGTAGTAATCACGCATGAGAATACAATTTGCAGTATGGGTCTTCGCTGGAAAATTGTGTCATCGCATAACAATACCAGTACTGCCAAACATGTGCAGAAAGATGCGGCTTGAGCTGCCACTTCCGGCACCGTTGACTGAAGGTTGGCCTTAAATTGAAGGGTTCATGCTAATAACCACCATCAAAATATACCAGTGGAAACATAATTATACAGAATAATAAAATGTCAACTAGATCAGCCCAAATGCTCTTTAAGCATAAGGAAGAAATCATGCAAAAAAAATAGGACGAAATTTTTCTGGGTGGGGGACAAACATTGTTTAAAACTTAAAAGTGTGGATGCGAAATAGAAAGGTGTTTCTGAACAGACTCACCGAATTGAGGATTAGCAGAACTGTGATATATGCTACTCGTACGGCCATTGCAAATAAGAGATACACTGAGAAGAATGCATGTTGAAGTCTACGCTGGTACCGATCATAGAGACGTTCCAAATTTTTGTTGCGAAACGTTTTCTGAAGAAACAAAACAAAACATGATGTTAGAGAGCAGCAGACGCATTAAACTGGCATTAAACTGGAGGTCTAATTCCATACCCGAAGAAACCTCCAGGACCAATTTCGGTCGTCGATTTGACGTGAGTCAATAGCTTCCTGTATGAATTGAGATATTTGACTGTTGCTTCGACTCGAATACTGTTTGCTGCTTCTGCTGCTCCCTGTACTTCCGGAAAATGACCCTCGGTAGTAATCCGTCATAATAGTCACTGTACAAACAAAATCAGGCTATAGATTGCATATTAACCCACTGAATGGCTTGGGCTGACTCATTTGAAGATCTGAAATATTATTTCGCAACAAACAATGACAACAAACAAAATGTATAGAATGAGAGACATTTGCGAACACAAGGTTGAGTCAAAATGAAAGCTGACCGATCTGTCTCTTCTGCTACTTTGGTGTTAATCACATGATCATAAATGAAGGGGAACTTTTTGTACATGCTAGTATATGCTAATCCTGGACAATCATATTTGAATTGGTATGTCCCCGTCTGGTTCACACAACGCGACGTCTTTCATGCACTGAACCTTGGACATTACATCGAGAAGGCGTGTTATAAGGTCCTGCATCAGAATGCCCTATTCGTACCAATAATGCAGTTCACTATGCTCATTATTGTTACCGGTACTCGTTTAATACAAACTAGGCCAAAAAGGCAGTAAATGAACACCAATTTCGAGCCGAGTGTTTACGTTAAAAGTAGCCTACTGTACTATTCAAGGGTGGGAACTCTCACACCTCTGTAACGTAATTAGAATTATTTTTGAAATGAGAGAAATCCATCTGTTCGACTATACAATCATGTAGTCTCTGACATGGAGAGCAAATTCTACGCTCTCTACTGTGTAAGGTACGAAAGGTACTGAATAAGATAGCCTACTTCAGTACTTGCATATCCTGAAATATGGAATCATACACTATTATGATGGTTACTGATATGCATAATAGGCTAACATGAGGCTATTAAAATAGATAGATATAAAGTCACCTATTTACACACGGATTGGTGGAAAATTTTACTGACACATACCTTTGTCAACCTATCTTCAAATGTGTCAGTTATCAGTAGCCTACATGTGCAACAAGTAGTAATATTATGAGAAGGAAAAATCTACATTCACTCCTGATACTGTACCTTGTACTGTACAAGTTACTCACATCCCAATCACTAGTGTTCTCTCCTTAGTACTACGGTGTTCTGTGGCTCATAAAGGCGGCATGTAAATTCTTATTTCACAATCCCACTTTCAGTCTTGGACCATAAGTTACACCTTAATCCCGAGCTGGTTTTCAACACCTTGCACAGCGCGAGATAAACGTTCTGAAATATTGAGTCCTATACTAACTTACGAACACTACATTCTGTACCGGTATCACTTTAGATAATCTTATCAAACGTCGACATGCTGTCACCTCCTCATATGGTTTCGAGTTGCTACTCTGATAGAATGCACTATCAAAATATATGCAGTACCGATACCTGGCAGATCGCGGTGACAGAAAAAGGCCTATTATTTTGAGACGAGGGAGGTTGCGTAATATGTCTGGGACCATGGGATCCGGTTCGTATGGCATGAGTCATTACTGGTAGACGGAGATCAGGAAATTGAGCCTTTCTGTGCATGTTGCCTACTCTTGACCCTTCAGCTGAGAAATGAGAAAATTTTCCGTACTCGCCAACATGAACTTCGACTTAGGGAGACTGAAAATGCATTGATATCCCATCGTAAGGCCCTGCCAGCACTTCAAGTTATGGAGAACTTCGAGTTATAGAAATCGAGTTAGGGAAGCTCATCATTTTCTTCGACTTATAGAGAACTTCGACTTAGGGAAGTTCGACTTAGGGAAGTTTTACTTATGTTAAACTTACATGTACTCTGATCAAGACTCTGAAGATAAAAAATAAGATATTTTACTAATAATAACAGCTCTACTTACACGTTCATGCTCTACGCCCACCTTATTAATCCATGATGTATGTGTTTGGAAGCAGTTTCCTCGTCAATAAGTCCCTAAATTAATTCCCAAAAGGATCGCCGCAGGCAGAGTATAGCTATACTGCCATCGCCTAGATTTTTTTTGGCTTGCATGTACTCTGAAGGTAATTATAAGATATTTTACAAATAATAACAGCTATACTTACACGTTCAGGGAAAACAGTTTCCAAGATGACCGTATCGGTCATCTTGGAAACTGTTTTCCTTGTCTACCCGTAGAAGTCCCTAAAGGGTCATTCCATGTCAGTACATCCAGCCATGTCACCCACCATCTCAGATTTTATTGAAATTTTAACTGGGCAAACTGTGTACTGAGAAACTAATATCCTGAAAATTTTAGCCTCCTAGCTCTTACAGTTCTTGAGCTATAGCCAGGGAAATGAGGGTGAAAATGGCTGCGGCAGAGTTGTGAAGGCACGACTTGTTTTTCAAAATATTTTATTGTGTGTTAACTAATTGGTGTAGAAAGTTGAAAATATTTGTACTTATGCACAGAAACCTTCCGATTCCAAAAATGCTGTCAGATTTGCGCTGAGATCATATCTTCACACATTAATCAATAACATTTGTTGGCATGACCTTGAAACTTTCACAGCTCATTCCCAAAATGTGTATCCTCAAATTTTAATGAAATTGCACCAAAAGAAAGGTCTTGAAGTCTACTTTCAGGAGGTGTAAAAATTTGTCGGTGTATTTTGGGTTTTCACCTTGATAATGGTACATTAACACAAAGTGTCAATCAACAAGACTGTTCTATTGACACACGCCTTCAGATTGCTATGAAA
>KZ539546.1:0-23153 GCA_000934665.2 Catajapyx aquilonaris | reverse complement strand
GGGGACTTGTCTAACGTGCGAATAAGGACTATGATACGGAGGCTCTAGATGTCCCGGATTTCTCATCGATTTTTGGCTCTACGACAGTTTTTAAGGGGGGAGGAGGAGGTGAAGGGTGACGCCATATTGTCACAAAGATTGTCGTCAAATTTTGGCAGGACAAATTGAATACAATTCAGGTCTTATTCGGTTGTAATTGAGCATGCATAAATAGTTTCTCAATAAGTGATGCGAAAAATAATTATATTTTGATATGATTTATATTATATGAAATATGTATTTAAAAACATTTTGATAGCTAAGATTTTAATATTAAATATTTTGATATTAACATGAAATATGTAAAATATTGTCAATCCATATTTTCAGATTACATATATTGTTATTTCATATGCTATTAATCTGTAGGTATTTATTTTCGAATATAAAATACAGCGACACTTATGTTGGTGTTTTAGTGAATGAGTGTGATTCAAAATACAGTTAATAAAAGTTATATGCTAAGATATTTAGGAAATGTATTTAATACATTCAGAATTTAAATATTTTAATATTGCATATTTTCTTGAAATATTTCAGCGAAGAATCCAACCCATTCTCAACTAATTTAATTATAAAATTTAACGTGTTATTAGGCTTTTAACTCATTACCCTACTTTATTCTGTTTATATATGTACGTTTCATGCACATAATTATATAAATTTGTCGTGCAATTAGACGTTCAATTATGAGCAAAAATGGCGTCCCCAATTAAGCTCCAATTTTTCACCCTTTAAGACATCTCCTTGTCATATTTACACCCTTTTCAAGTTTTCCTAAAGGCAAGGCAGGTGTCGCTCTTAAGTCCGAGGATTCAGGGTCCTTCCACCAATGAGTGACAGGCCTGCCTCTGCGGTGTCGTATCAAGCGACTAATTAATGAATTTAGGCGGCCGACACTAGTCCCTATCAAAAAAAAAAAGAAAGGGCGGTCTAGACAAGCCCACTTTGCAACCCGCGTCCCGCCTCTTGTCCGACCCCATAGTACATTCTAGTCGACTATAGTACTTCCCATTTTTTATCCTACTCCCCTACCACCCACCCTTCATTCCCTCCCATCGTCCCCTCCCTACCCCACCACCGAGACTCACGGTTGGTTACATCCTTCCAGACTTGTCACCACTTTTTTTTGTTGATTCTATCTATAGGTAGCTCTAACAAAAGGAAACATTGTTGAGATATCCTGACAATAGTTTTTCTGCAGTGATTTTGACGCATTGTGTTCATATCCGCATTGCCATTAATGTTAAACACTATTACTGATTGTTGTTAAAGTGAGTACTAGTTTTTTTATATATAAAACCTCTCTAGAGGCGGTGCTAAAAACTAGGACCATTATAAGAATTTACGCATAGTGCGCTGTGTAGAGTGCAAATTTGGCTCAAAATGTGGAGGCCCCATATATTTGGCAAGTCATTGTTCCGAGTGGGTTGTCCTTAAGATAATGGGTAAAGTTGAGCCCGAGTAAGTTGCCACTCATGAGCAAAATTTCTCCACTGGGAAATGATGCTAAAGATAAAAGCCTGAACTTATTTACCCACAACTAATAAACATAACAGTTGTTTTGTCAGATTGTTGTTTAGTGCGTTCCAGAGATAATGTACTGTAGAATTAAATTGCTGGAAATCATATTACATTTTTAAAGGGTTTAAAGTTACGTTAAATCTAGTAGTGACGTGGGGTCAATTGGAACCCCAGTAGACTAAAAGTTCTTTAAAATAAGCTTCACGTGTACAAAAATGCGTAAGAATATATAAATAATAATAATAATAATTTGTACCCCGTGCTAGAGCCATGGTCCCTCTTAGGGGGGTGGGATACCACCATATTTTTTTATCTGGAACTCTTGCTTTCGTTTTTACTTCTCGTATATGGGGATGGGATAGGGCGGAAGGAAGCGGCTGTGGCCTATAATTACGGACACGACCCCGGAATTTTCCTGGTGAGACCATGGGAAACCACAGAAAACCACGGTCAGGGTCAGCGGCCACCGGGATTCGAACCCAGGACCTCCCGATTAGCAGTCGGATACCATATCCCCTCCGCTACCACTGCTTCGGTAAATGCGTAAGAATATAATTATGCTCATGAGGGTCAAAAATGTCCTACGTTACCACAAATGACTGTTTTGTCCCCTTTCCAGTAATCATTATTACTAATACTTACTAACATAAATTATAACTCCAAATTATGCCTCATTAACATTATTTTTCGATCAAAAACAAAATCGGAAATCAGAAATAGCTTTATGCAAAACACAATAATTTTAAGGTCAGAAACTGGGGATAAAAAGTCATAACATGACCTCGATCATATTGCAAAACGTGACGTAACCTGGTCATGGTCACTCACGCAGACCACCCTTGAACTTGATCACGGTAATAAACGAATCGTTTTTGGCCCACCTACCCAAAATGCAACCTTGGAAGCTGGAGGTTCTAAGCACGCAAAAATTTCTGCCAACATGCGAAATGAGCTGACCAGTAATTATTATCATTCCAATTTTTTTTCTCTCTCTCTAAATAACCAATGGCCGCTTCTACCTTCTTAAATAGCTGCTCCACACTTTAAAAGAAGGTGGATCAAAAATGGTGGATAAGATCTGGAGGGGGTTAAGCCACCTCAGGTCTTCTTCCCGGATTTTGCTGAATATTCTCGATAAGTAAGTGGAATGGGAGGGTCTTAAGCTAACCTCGCAAATTCCGGAGACAGAAATCAAACTGTCAGATGCCGGGTTCAATTTCACGTTTCTTTTTTTCCCTATACCGTTATGCGCGAAATATTGGGTCGTAAAATTTCTTACCACTGACAGATGGCGTTGGAGGAAGTTTTGGTAACGCCCAGAACTTTCAAAGCTACAGTAGGTTCAGACGGGCGTCTTTAGGGCTGGTTGGAGATTGGAATGACTGTCAGACCTATGGGAAATGTAAGTTGCAACATGACATTTGAGGTAGAGAATTCAAATGTGTTAACAAGAGCTGGCGAGAATCTGATGTAGCGTGAGCATGAGCGTGAACGAAAGCGAGAGCATGAATATGAGCGAGAACGCCAACGAGAACATGAAAGTGAACGTTTGCGTGAACATGAGCGAGGTTATGAACCAGAGCGAAAGCGTGAGCGAGAACGTCGGCTAGAACATTAACGTAAACGTGAACATGAACGAGAGCATGAACCTGAGCGAGACTGTCAGCGATAAAGTCAAAGATGACATGAACGTAAACGTGAACGTGAACGACAACATCAGCGAGATTATGAAGCTAAGCGAGTACGCCAGAAAGAACGTGAACGTGAGCGTTAGCGTGAATATGAGAAAGATTATGAACCTGAGATAGACCATGAACGTGAACGTGAATGTGAACGCTACCGTTAACGTGGACGAGATTATGAACCTAAGCGAGAACGTCAGCGAGAACGTAAGAAATAGCATGAACGTACACGTTAACCTTAGCGTGAACAAAAGCGAGAACATGAATCTGAGGGAGAGAGCGCGTGAACGTGAACGTAAAAGTGAACATGAGCGAGAAAATCAGCGAGAATGTCAGCGAGAACGTCAGAAATGACATGAACGTGCACGTGAACTGTAGCGTGAACAAGAGCGAGAACATGAACCTGAGGGAGAGAGAGCGTGAACGTGAACGTAAGCGTAAACAAGAGCGAGAACATGAACCTGAGGGAGAGAGGGCGTGAACGTGAACGTAAGCGTGAACGTTAAGGGTGAACATGAGCGAGAAAATCAGCGAGAACATCACCGAACGTGAAGTAGAGCGAGAGTCTCACCCCATTTTGACTGTTGATATCTCGCCCACGCTAAAATGCCTTTCACGCTAACACCATTTCTCGCCAGCTTCTGAACTCACCTTGTACCAACCGTCGCGTGCCAAAATTACTCGCCAAATTATTCCATCCAAAATCCAAATGCAAATGTTCGCGTCCAAAGAGCAAGAAAACGGTCCTGTTTTTGGAGAATCTCCTTATCCTGCTCAATCTGATCCGATTGTTGTGACTCCTTATTGGGCGCCATTGAATACGAATGACCACATTCCGTGGAGCAAAATGGCAGACATTTTCCTCCGTATTGGCAACCACACAAGTTGGAAGAGTAGAGAACACCATAGTTGAACTTTTAGAATATATATTCGAACGTGTCTGTCACTCTTGAGAAGATCCGTCTAAAGAAGCCATGGCTGTTGACGAGACGAAGCCTCATTTTATGACTCGACACGCGTCATTTGTGATGTTCGTAAGCAAATAGATCGTAAAGGACTCCTATGGGAGCTATGAAAAAAAGGACTACTGAAGGCGGAAGAGGGTAAAAAAACTAGGAAATGTCGAAGGGTAATTCCAGGAGGCGAGAGATGCGCTCGAGAACCCAGTATAATATTATCGGGAATGAAAGTTTCATGTCTGGAATCAACCTTTCAAACGCCATCTTGGATCCAACATATTTCAATTAATTTTGGATGCATTTCATCCATAGTTCGTATAGTTTATAATACCGGTATTTATACCGAAGCAGTAGTGGTGGAGTGGATATGGTATCCGACTGCTAATCGGGAGGTCCTGGTTTCGAGTCCCGGAGGACCTTGGTTTTCCAAGGTCGCCCCCAGGAAAAATTCCGGGATCGTACCATAAAATAGGCCACAGCCGCTTCCTTCCTTTCCTATACTTTTCCTGTCCTTGAGGAGGTGCGGTGTCTGTGGGAGTTTCTGATCCGCACCTAGGGGGGTGTCTTGCAGCCAGGCCCCCTGGGGGACTGCACACGACCCCCAACTTGAGACATTGCACCTGCACCAGTGTCCCCCCCTCATTATCCCTATCCTGTCCCCATGCAACGGAGGAAAGAAAATAGGACATGAAAATTGATGGTGGTGTACCACCCCCCAACAGGGTCTCTGTAGGCCAATCACGGGGTAAAAAATACCGATATTTACAGTAAATTTCGATAAAAGCTGATATTTTTTGCACCTTGTTGGGCCCTGATCCAGGTACCCTATTCTATAGCCACTGCTGGTACACTTTAATTTAAATTTGACACTTTAATTAACGTCGTCCTATTTCTGCTGCGAGGCTAAACACCGACGCCAGGGGGTGGTCCTCCTCCTGGAAATTTGACCACTCTGGTAGAGTGGTGGAAATTAATGGAGAAGAACAAGTATCGCCTCCTGGTGGTGTTTTGTTCGTGCTGATATTCTTGCTACTCGCTTACGTTTACGCTGGTTTTCACGTTTACGTTTACGCTCTTGCGAGGAGGTGGAAATTGGCTACAATAATTATCAAGGAGAACAGGAGCGTGAACGTAAGCGAGAACATTAGCGAGAACATGGAGGTAAGTGCGAAAATCAGCGCGAACAAGAGCGTGAATGTAAACGAGAACATTTGCGAGAACGTGGAGATAAGCGAGAAAATCAACGCGAACAAGAGAGTAAATGTAAGCGAGAACGTGAACAGTAGAGATGACAATCACGTGAGCATGAACTAGTGCGTGAACGTGAACGTGAAAACCAGCGTAAACGTAAGCGAGTAGCAAGAATATCAGCGTGAACAAGAGAGTGAACATAAGCGATAAAGAATTGAAATTAGCGCAAACATAATATTCTTGCTAATTGTCCACTTTTTCGCTTACGTTCACTCTGATATTCACGCTCACCTTCTCGTTCATTTTCACACTAATATTCTCGCTAATTCCAATTTCTCGCTTACTTTGTTGCTTTAGTTCACGCTTTTCTTCGTGCTGATATTCTTGCTAATATCCACATTCTGGCTTACGCTGGTTTTCTGGACACGTTCACGCTGTCGTTTCATGTTCACGCTAATGTCCTCGCTACTGCCCACGTTCTCTCTTACGTTCACGCTCGTGTTAGCTATGATTTTCTCGCTAATCTCCACCTTTGCACAGAATTTCAACACCAACCCATCCCCTTTAAGCATATATGAACATCCGACCTGTTGGCAACCCTGCTCTAACGGCTCCAGCACAGGTAGTAATCCCCGTTTCCCAATGAGGCCAACCGACTCCCTCTCTTTTTCCCCCACCGAAAAATTACCAGCCATTCCCATCGAGTACATCTGGGTTATCTTAACCGAAATAATCCGGATGATCCCTTATTTCCGGGCAGGGCAAGTTGCCCTGGCGCGAGACCGGAGTGGCTCAAGTAGCCCATCGCCGGAGTCTCACAGGTCCTTAAGTCCCGGAACTCTTGCCAACCTCTGAGCCAATAAAAAAAAGGACGAGCTTGATATCGCTCCGGGGTTGACACTATATGAACCTAGGTCACTTTTATGACATCCGTAGGTCAAATAGTGACCCAATGAAACCGGAGCTAATTAACAGCGCTTTTCAGACTTTTTCGAGAAAAAGTCTTATAGCACGGCTCTGTCTGTCTGTCTGTCTGTCTGATACCTGTCTGTCTGTCTGTCTGTCTGTCTGTCTGTCTGTCTGTCTGTGGGCAGGTATCAGACAGACAGACAGAGCCGTGCTAGTAGATTTTCGAGAAAAAGTCTTAGAGCACGACTCTGTCTGTCTGTCTGTCTGTCTGTGGATAGGCATGAGACAAACAGACACAGCCGTGATATAAGTTTTTTCTCGAATAAGTCTAAAACTGCCTGTTAATTTGCTCCAGTTTTAGACTTATTCGAGAAAACAACCTTATAGCACGGCTCTGTCTGTCTGATACCTGTCCGCAGACAGACAGACAGACAGACAGACAGAGCCGTGCTATAAGACCTTTTCTCTAAAATCTTATAGCGCGGCTCTATCTGTCTGATACCTGTCCACAGACAGACATACAGACAGACAGACAGAGCCGTGCTATAAGACTTTCTCTCTCCAAAAATTCTTAAAAGGGCTGTTAATTAGCTCCGGTTTCATTGGGTCAATATTTGACCTATGGATGTCACAAAAGTGACCTAGGTTATATGGTGTCAACCCCGGAGCGATATCAAGCTTGGCCTTTTTTTATTGGCTCAGAGGCCGGTCATTTAGGGTCCCCCCCCCCCCACCTCCCCATGGAGGCGGCCATTTTCGGGCGAAGCTTGTCTTTGTTGTTGTAAACAGGCTTCACGGATTAATGAGGGTTATTCTGGCCCCCAAAATTTCAATGAGTTCAATTAAGCGTTGCGGCGAGTGCGTGATAACATGTGCTTTGCTATGTAAACGTCTGTTTTTTTGTTATCGCGAGAGCGAGAAAAAAAAGCGTGGCGGGAAAAAATTTTCCGTCGCTAGAGGGCGAATCGACATTTTTTTTTGGTTGTAATTGGAAAAGGTTCCAGCTGGTTTCACGATAATTGCTGTTAAACTGGACAGCAGCTTCCAAATAAACCGCTGGCACAAACCCAGCGAATACGGGAACAAAGTTTTGCAAGCGACAATACCAAACCGCGTGCGATTTTTTTGTTCATGTTTCGTCACAGGCCCCCCCTCTTTCAATTCAAAAGCCGGGCGAGATGGCGATTTTATCTGGCGAAAATGGCGAAACCGCCGTTCGTCTGTTGCGACTCCTCCGGATGTGTTTTGTGTTCCCCAGACGTGGCTCGGGGTGTGATTGAATATCGCTCGAAATGTTTCCATTGTTAAGGGTACCCCCGATACGACATCCTGGAACGCGGGCCACCCTGTGAGCGAGGAAGGCTGATGGGAGGCATCAAATGTCAGGATAAAAATGTGTCCTGAACGGGGATCGAACCTGCAACATGTAAATAAAATGACTTTAAAAATTATACTGTATAATGCAGGATAAAAATGGGGTTGTCCTGAACTGGAATCGAACCTGCAAACTCGTCTTTAAATTTATTTTAAAATAACTTAATGTAATGCAGCTTAATTTGTTGGAAAAAATCTGAAACACCCTGAACGGGTCTGCAACCTTTAAATAAAAGCGTTTAAAATAATTCATGATTTAAAAACATTGCCCTGAACGGGGTTCGAACGTGTAGCTTCGTATTTAAACACTTAAGCAGGTTGGTGTAGTGGATATGGAGTCCGCTTGCTAAGAGGGAGATCCTGGGTTTGAATCCCATGGCCGGCGACCCAGGCAGTGGTTTTCTGTGGTTTCTCACAGGATAATTCCGGGATCGTTTCCGTAAACGTAGGCCACAGCCGCTTCTTTCCGTCCCTATCCTTGGCCCCACCCATGTGAGAAGTAAGAGTAAGCAAAATCGAAGAAAAACTGACTGTGGTATGCCACCCCCCTACAAGGGCTCCGCCCTATCACGAGGTAATTAAAAAAAACACCTTCGCATTTAAATTTGTTTAAATTTTTTAAATGGGGGTAGCTTAATTTATAGAAAAAATAAAACTGTGCCTTTCCAACCTGCAACCTAAAAATAAATGTGTTTAGCAATAATGCCTGATTAGAAAGAAAATTGCCCTGAACGGGCATCGAACCTGCAACCTCGCCTTTAAATTCGTTTCAAATTTTTGTACTGTATCTTAATTTGTTGGGGAAAAAATGAAAGTGTGCCCCTAAACGTGTCTGGAACTTTCTACCTCCAAATAAATGTGTTCAAAAGTAATACATGATTAATAAAAAAAATAGATCTTCACTGGAATCGAACCTGCAACCTCGAATCCATTTTAAAAATGATGTAACATGCTCAGTTTTTTTTATTATTTAAAAATGCAAATCTCATTAACTCAGCGCTTAAAAAGAAATCGTTTGTTTAAACCCATCGCATCGCCTCAACCTGTTATGTGTTTAGCCGCTTCTTTTGTGCAATCGAGCGTTAAAGCGCGGATCACACATCGCCGAATTTTTGACGGACACGTGTCAATTTTGCCTGGTATTGTTGACTGGAACTTTAAAGCGCTTTAAGGGTCTCAAATGGCCGATACCGTGACATAACTTTACACACGACCGTTTTATTTATCAATTAATAATATTTATTATTAAAAATGATTGCGATGCTGGTATGACTTAAGCGCTATTTTCCACTCGCAGTTGTGTTAAAATCGCAGTTATTTTAAACATGGCGCTATTATTATTATTATTATTATTATTATTATTATTATTATTATTATTATTATTATTATTATTATTATTATTATTAATGTTGCTGTTGTTGACATTTGATTGTCGTGAGGACTGGTTCTTCCTGTCGTGGGTGACCAAATGCAGTTATTTTCATTTCGACAGCGACATGGCGGAACGTTTGACGATAAAAATTGTCTATGACTTTGGAAGGTAATGCTTCTAGATGATTGAGTACATGTATAGTGAGCTGTGGAGGGGAATACAGTGCATGCATGTGCCTCTTTTGCGTGAGGTGGAAAAGGTGCGTGATTGTGAATTGACACGCAGCTCTCTTTTCTCTCTTTCGCAGTGACAAAATGTTTTGAACCGGAACCACCAGTATCGAGTTGTCAGGCCTTCTCTGCACCCTGTAACTACAATCGGGCCTTGTCTCAATATTTGGGAGAATGGGGGAGAGGGGGGGGAGGGGGGAGGTCATGTATATTTACAGGAGTTCGATACCTTCTGAGAAAATTGGGGAGGCGGAATGGCTGGTGGGAGGGATTCAAAATGGATGCCTGTCGTCTCCGTCGTGACGAGGGAATCGATCATGTCATGCTTATTTTATCGCATTCTCGCCTTGTTGGCGGTGACTATAAGGTGCGGAGGAAAATAATATTACGAAAAAAAAAAGTTGGCTATAATGAACAAATTCGCTATAAAATTAACTAAATATATGTATTTTTAAAAAATCGTTCCACTGTTCGTTCAGTCCATCTCACTAAAAGATAATTTACACTCTATTTGCATGATTGTTATAGTTGTGACTTAAATAATCAGGAAATAGATCAATAGTGTTCCAAATTCGTGGGTCGTTTTTAAATAAATTATATCACCCGATAGTAGTTATTTTTTGTAGCTTGTGCCCATATTAGCTATGTTCCCCATTACTCTCAGTGGGCCGAATATAGTACAGTAGTTGTTATATAGAATGGGGCACTAGTTAGGGGCACAACATGCTACAAAAAATGACCTACGAATTTGGAACACCTTGTATATGAATACATAAACAAACAAACAAACAAATAAATAAATAAACCTACCGATAAGAAGACGTCAAAACAACTTTGGCTTGACTTTTCGTTCGGATTACACTTGTTGGATACAAAATGGCGACGTCTGATCCGTCTAAGCAGCCTATCGATCACGTGTCACGTTTATTTCACCTCATACTTCTCGCCTTTCAACCGCATTTTTCCTCTCCTTCGAAACTGCATGGTGGCAGGGGCCTATCTACTTGGCCCCAATTGGATCAATTCCGCCCCCCATCCCCCCCCCACCCCTGCTAAAATAGACCTGGGAAACCCATTATTTTGATAAAAATAGAAATCGAACAATAGCCGGAAGGATTACTGCCGAGCCCTCTTAGCTCTCTCTCTATTTTTTTGGTGTCTATCCTTCAGAATCTATCAGATCCCCATTTATTCAATTGCTAATCCAACCTTAAAAGACGGGCCCAAATCCTAGGACTTAACAAAGAAAGGGCTTAAAAAATCGTCTTTAACTAGGTCTGACTGTAGCCCGGAAGAATTATATTTTGTGTGTGTGTGTGGACCCAGTGGCGTGGACGAGTTGTCACGTCAGGTCTTGGCCTAGAGACGAAACCTGCGTTCCAAACCAAACTACTCCCCCCTCCCCCCCCTCTCGCCCCCCCCCCCTTCATAGAATGTTCTATGCCACACGCAATACCGTCTAGGTCACTCCCTCTCTCCCCCTTTTTCTCGGGGAGGGCCCCTGGCAGTTTGAGTTTTCCGAGCTGCAATGCGGCACATCTCGTCCCCAGAAGCCCGTACATGATGTAATGTCCATAAAATGGGGAACTTTGTCCTCTACCAGGAGAAAGTTTTGTCTATTGGGGGGAAGACGGGCTGAGAGGGAATGAAATTCTCACGAAAAAGTTGGCCAAGTTTGTGGATTTGCCGTCAGAGCGTCGCCACTGTCGATCTGAGCCACGATGGTGGCTTTAGTTTGCCATGTGGACATCAGAGCGTCGCCACAGTCTCTTTGAACAAAGATAGCGAACTAGTTCTCTGTATTGCCATCAGAGCGTCCCCACAGTCGCTTTGAACAAAGATAGCGAACTAGTTCCCTGTATCGCCATCAGAGCGTCGCTGCTGTTAATTTCAACCAATGTAACTACCTAGTTCGCTGCATCACCAACAGAGCGTGGCTAGTGTCGCTTTGAGTCATGATGACCGCCCTAGTTTGACGTGTGGCTATCAGAGCGTCGCTACTGTCGATCTGAACCAATATGGCTGCCTTAGTGTGGTGTGTGACCATCAGAGCGTCGCCACTGTCGACTTATGCCACGCTGGCGACGCTATACTTTGGAGAATCGCCGTCAGAGGGTCGCTACTATCAATTTGAACCAATATGGCTGCCCCAGTTCGGCGTGTGACCATCAGAGCGTCGCCACTGTCGACCTAAGCCACGATGGCGACGCTATACTTTGGAGAATCGCCGTCAGAGGGTCGCTACTGTCGATTTGAACCAATATGGCGGCCCTACTTTATCGTGTGGCCATCATAGCTTTGCCACCACTCTAGCCTAGTTGGCTGGGGATCTGAGCCAATATGGCTGCTCTAGTAGGCCATATCGCCGTCAGAGCGACGCTACTAGTCTCTGGTGCACTAATCCCCCAAAATTAATTATTTAAGATCCACTATTTTCTCGGATTGAAGTTTCTGAACTGAATCAATTCCGACGCTAGAAGTGAGACTGTTGCAGAGGGTTTCTTTCTTGGCTGCGGTCGGAGTTGCAATTAGTTAATCACGAGCTCATCTTTATTAAGAGATGGCAGATGTGCAAGGGAAAAGCTCGGCCCCTTTGTTTTCATAATGAAAACAGGGAATTAAGCGGGAATAATTGTCGCAGCAGGGCTTAACAATCTCGGGACTTGAGAGACTCCAGTTCAAAACCACTACTACAGTAACATGCTGGACGTGTGTCAGATAGTTAACAATGCAGTTTGACTTCTGTAATATTTTGGAGTAATAACAATTTGTTACATATGGAATATCTGTTTCATGTTTAGTCCGACTGCAGAGCGTCCCCCGGTTTATTATACCGAAATGGCGCGTTGTGGCAACAATGACCGCTATTCAGCACAGTGATGAATTAGTGATAAGTGAGGTTCTGACATGGTGTTTATGCAGGCCCCAAATGCGGCGGATGTTGCGTATACACACAGTTGGGCCATACCCCCCGAAGGTCTGTCGCGTATATTGTTACGGACATGTCACATTAAAATTATTGGACTGTTGAGGTTTCACATTTTAAAACCAAAAAATCTCACGATCAAAAAAAATATCTTCAGAAAGTGTCACCACCATCGTCACATCAGCAATTAACAGCCTCTCTGGAACCATAAAACTACTCTCCGCATATTTTTAAACCCTCCCCAATTTGACACCCGAAGCACGTTCAGGAAGTAGTGGTCAATCCTAGAGACTTGTAAAATTTATAACGACCCTAGCAACCCTCGGGGCCGTAATGGCAGTACTACACCAGGTTGGACGAGCATCCGCATTGCCACTGGATAATTTTTTCTTCACTTGAATTCTTTTTACAAAAAACAAAAAAAAGAAGTCATGTTTGCTAATCATTCCCTAGGTTGCAATTTGATCATCAATAACACACAATGTGTTCTGCGCCATTTTAATCGTCACGCAACCATTGATTGGTTCCAGCCAGAGTTGGATCGACCTAAAAACACAAGAACTTTGGTACCGCAGTGGTATGCAACATCATAACAGGTGTCTTTGGTGAGACCAGGTGGAGGGATAAGCGGATGGCTAAGCGGATGGCTAGTCTTTAAGGGTGATCGACATGTCCGATAATGAACGTGGTTAAAGTTAAAGTCCAGCGATTAGTACAAGACGCGTATAGGAATGACGGTACATCCATCAGAAAATGTGATTGCGACACATGGGCTGATTAGTTGCGGGTAAAATGTCTAGAAGACTAGAATCATCTGGAGCTAGAGGGGCCTGGAGGCAGGTGGGGACCGCTGACGATCGATGCCCACCAACGTCAATCCACTTAGAAAGTTAGTGCTACACCAAGGTACCTAGGAGGGATGGAGAGGTCAGGGTTGAGATGTCTGGAGGATGGGGAGACATTGTGAACATTGTACGATGTGCTAGCTACGAATTTATTGCAAATCCGGATTATCATTTTTTGGGGGAATTTATGAGATGAATCAACGTCATCTATAAATGCACACAAAATTTTCAGACATCTTTATTTAAAACACATAAATTCTGAAATTATTCGCACAAATCATTCGCTGAATTTTCATAAATTATCACGTATCTTTTTCAGAATCACGTAAATGAGCGCAAATCAGTTATTCGTGTATACATCCTCAATGAGCAGTCTCAAATCTTCCTACAAATCATGTCATTCCTCCAAATCCACATAAATCCTAATTAGGCCTAATTACATAAAATAATTCTCCGTACACATTCACCTCCCGGTATATTAGAATCACCTATAATTTTCCATAATTAACACAAATCAATTCATCTATAAATCTTCAATATATATTCGCAAGTATTTGTTTGAATAATAGAGATAATCTAATCCCCCACAAATCAACACAAATCCTAATGTTAAACATTCACCAAAATCTTCATTATTCACACAAATCATAATTTCATGTAGTTAAAGATAGGTAAACATGGGCTAATTTTTCTTTAAATCAGAAAAATCCTGCACTTTTAAACACATTGTATATGCATAAATCCCGTTAAAAATTGGCTTAGCTCCTTCAAATCATGAAGCCTAAAAATTCCTAATAATATTCACAAACATTCTGAATTCTTGCAATGCACTATTGAACTTTTGAAGAATAGTAATTTTTAATAATGAAACAGATAAGTGAGGCAATTTTCGATATCTGAAATGCAGCACCCTGTACCAACCTCCCGATGAATACATATCATGTCGACTAATGCCAAGTAATTGCAACAGACCGGAATCAATAGTATCGACATTTTTTTTGTACAATAATTTTTATATTGAAAGACGGGCATTGTTGCTATTTTAAAGTCGCAGATATTGCAATTATATGTACTTCAAGTCAGAAAAAAATTACAGACACTATGCACATGTTATGCTCAACTATCAACACTATCAAGTTAGAAAGGTCGAGAGTTTGTTCCAAACTTTTGTGGATTTACTTCACCCTGCATCAATTACTTGGTTTATTTGCGGATTTACTGCAGCCCCACTTTTGCAGTACAGTGCACCTCACTGTAATGCGCATACAGTATGAGCACATGTGGGCCAATCCTCGTCTTCTCTCTCTAAAACTAGGACGAATAAATTAGAGAGCCACAACCAAAAATAGACATACGGATCAAGGATCTAATCTCCGAAAAATAATTATCGCTCAATTAATTAGCTTCCCCCTACCCCCTCCCCACCCCACCCTCTCTCTAGAAATGTCTAGGCACTAATCAGGCCGACACCGGCTTAAGTCGAGAGCTTACAAACAACGTGGGCTAAGCGGCTTATTCTGCCAAAATCTAGCCAAAGTCTGCCCATCCCTGGACTGTCCTTCCCAGGAGCGACCTTGAGGGCCACCTGGCCCGACTAATCCCGAGACCTTGAAACCCGACGCCATCCCCCTGGCGCAACCAACCGATATCTCGTATACTGCCCGAGACATCTACCAATTTTAATAATTAATTTAAATAAATATTAAGTCGTATAATCAACAATCAGGTAAGCGTGTTTCCATTATAACCTGTTTTAACACGTTTTAACCAGGACAAACAACCAAACAAACTTTGTCTTTTATAATCACAGCGATAACAGTAAAGAGGTTTAATGATTTGAATTAATAATTAATATGATTCAGAATATTCTTTAAAAATTGATTAAATTGACTAGCGAATTTCCGGACATGTCTGAGCTAGATACTCCGATATAACCTGAGTTATATACAAACCTGGACAAACAATCAAACAATCTAGATGCCTTTTACAATAATAGCGATAACAGCTTAAAAGGTTTAACGATTTAAATCAATAATTAAGATTAATAATCATATTTTAAAAATAAAGTTAACTTGCTAATCGTTGGTCACGTTTACTCTAGTTACTTCCATATAACCGGACTTGACAAACAAACAAACGATATACCGGTACGCCTTTTACAATAATAGATAATTATAACAACTATGACTACTAGTGCAATTTTAAAAATAAAATAACTAGCTAATTATTGGGAATGTCTTAGCTAGTTACCTACTTCGATATAACCCGAGTCATATATAAACGTGGACTAGCAAACAAACAAACAAACAAACAAACGATCTATGCATTTTACAATAATAGAGATACCATTCGAGAGGTTTATAACGATTTGAATTCATAATTAGTTCATATGTTGGGTTAGCTTGCATCTCCCTTCATCGCTGACTACCCCTCATAGGGAAATGTCGTGATGTTGTTGTTGTTGTTGTTGTTGAATTCATAATTAATATGATTAATAATTTAATTTTACGACTTGACTGCTAGATATATACTTCGTCATAACCGGAGTTAAAATAAACCTGGACAAACAAACAAACAAACTCTGTAATGGAGATATCAGTTCAGAGATTCAACGATTGAAATTAATAATTAATATAACTAATAATACAATTTAAAAAAAGTGAAATTAGCTACCTAATTATTGGACATGTTTGCGGTAGTTACTCGTATGTAACTGGAGTTTCTTTTTTATATTATAAAAGCTAGATACGCACTGCACCAATGCGGTATTTAACTAGCCGGACTATATTGACCCGATACAGTGCTTCTCTCATCGCCAGGTGAAATCTTACACCTGTCCTGCGTCCCCCCCCCCTTTTTTTAGGGAGCAAATTACATGTGTACATATATGCGGTGAAACGGATGATGTTTTGAGGGGCCTCTATTTGATGCAAACCGCAACGACCTAGGCAAGCCTCCTTCTGCGGTCTTCATGGTTTTGGGCTGGAGAAGGAGGTTGGGAGTCTCAAGATGCGCAACTTTTGGAGACAGTGTCGCGAGGGGGTAGTGTGCTGTTAAGGAGACTGGTCGAAGAAATGGGCCGAAATTTGCGAAAAAATTTGGGTCAAATTTTTTGGGGGGACCAAAAAGTATGTGCAACAAAAGGCGAAGGCGTCAAAATAGAAATTGGCCTAATTTAAGGTTCAAAATAATTTTAAGAACATTTAATTGAAATAGTTTCGTACATAATTAGGGAAACTTCTGAATATATATTTTTGGAAATATTTGTCATTTTTTCAACTGAAATAATCCGTTTTGCAATTTTTTGTAGTGTATGTGCGAGCATATTTGTTACGATTTTTCAAACTCTGGTTATTTTAAAGCCTCGTTTTGAAATTTCATATAATGTTAAGTGCTTTAAAATATTAGGTGAAATATTCAAAATTTATTCAAAATATGTAGAGATTGACAGCTAATGTGTCATTTTCATGAGCGCTATTTATCGCAATTAGAGTCCTTTTCATCAACTTAATATTTTTTTCAGACAGTATAACAAATTATTAATAGGCAGCTTAGTGGCAAAAAAAACTGATCTCTTAATTAATGAAACATCATTTTACAATATAGCTTGTTCATTAAATTAAGTTCAAAGAGAAACAGCGAAAATAATGAATGATTGCTCAAGGCAACATTACAGTGTTGCGTATAATAGACAAATATTTATGCCGTCCGGAATAGAGTATGTGATAAATAATACATATAGAGTACGCTATTTATGTGCAAGTGGAGGGTACTGCACTAAAATCGACTTAAGTATTTATTGGCAATTATTTTGCAAATAAAATATCGCATTTTGACTATTTGGTATGCAGCAGGTGGCATAACAAATTATTCTTCGCAAACTTGTGGCAATGTTTATCGAAAATAATTGCAAACGCTAATATCAATTCAAAGCTAAACACGTCGAACATTTCGCATCAATTTGTCGCAATTGTTGGCAACAATTTCGCAAACTCCGCACATGAAAACTGCATCAAGCGCGCGTAAAATGTACACTGTAACACATCCCGCAAAAAAAACCATCCGCTAATTTTTTTGCGTAAAAAAATATTTGGCATGCAAACAACCACAGACACTTGTTGTAACATCCAACACTCACCTCCTCAGGCCCGCCGCTTTTGAAATATTAAATAAATAAAACTAAAAATGTTAAAAAATTAAAAGAAATTTTTTCCCTCGAAGGAAAAATATGTATTTTTTTTCGCAAATCCGCACAGAGCCAATTGTTGATTTTTTCTGTTCGTCGTAATTTTTTTCCTCTTCCTTAATTGTTGCTGCGTATTGTTGGAGGGGGAGAGAGAGACCCGACAACAGGCACACCGAAAAGCCACAGATGCAGAATCACACTGCAAAAGGCCTGCCTCAAGTTGCCCGGCAGTCCTGGGGACCAATCGATATCGTTTTCGCAGAGCACGTGATATCCAGAGAGCCAATCACAGAGCCAGATTGTCTACAGATGTAGCTTCCAGGTTTGATCGCGGTCGAGACGAGGCGCCACTGGTCAGAACAGGTCCGGGGAAAAAAAGAAAAAATAATAATTCATTGTTGCATGAAAGGTGCAACAATGTTATGTTTGGTCCAATCAAATTGTGTATCCAACAATGAGTTGCGTTTAGCAGCATTTGATGAGTTATTTATGGGAGAGCGAACACTATTAGTTTAGCTTAACAATTTAATTGTAGGTTTTTTTTTAAAAAAAAGGGGGAAGGTTAACAATGTGTGGGCCCTTGAATGGAAACGGGGACGGATTATTGAGAGTTATATTTCTTTCTACTTTTTAATAATTGGAAAATAGTGCGGCATGTTTATATCAATCGGTAAAATGTCGACTTGGCCGTATGTCATTGTTGCTGATTGTTGCGATGAAATACAGGCCAACAATAACAATTAATTAGACTGAATCAAACTAGTACGTACAAACCAACTTTAGAACAATAATGATATGGGCAGTAATTATTGTGAAGACATTGTTGACAACAATCAACCTGTGTTTTTAATTGAGTGCAATTAAGGCTAATGTGTTTGAAAGATATTCGCACGATTTTCAATGTTTCATACGTTTGTATTTCACAAAAATGGCACAACTGAATTGGCGAAAATTGTCGAAATATTCAAGGCAACCCATAAGTAATTCGTAGTTGAAGTACGTGTGACATACACGTCCTTTGTTAGCCAATTAACGACACTCTGATCGGGCTAATGAAAAGTGAGTTCTTGGTTCAGCCTACCGTTGAGAGAGGGCAGGCCAAGCAGAGAGTTGTAAAGCGACTCGTAGCGGCTTGGAAGCCAAATATCCGGATCAATCTCGATCAATGTACAGTATACAGTAACGAGACACTTCTGACGGTGTTGGAGGGAGGGGGGGGGGGGGTAATATTAATAATTTATTAACTTCTAACCCGATATTTTCAAACACAAAAAATATGTAAATCATTGAAATATGTCTAACAATTAGCTTACCAGCTGAGACCCTGACATTTTGCCCCACCCTTCAATGTGGGCTTTACGTAGGGCCTACATGTACTGTGTATATTATCACTCAAAAATATGAACCCGGGACAATTAATTCTATGGATTAACATATTGCCGACTGCGCCACTCCGCTTTCCCTAATATAATAAATACGCCACATTTCTGTCAAAACAATCGTATAAAAATAGCAATATATTTTCATATTGAAAGCCGCTATTTTGCTTCAGAAAGCAATATCAGTAATTTTAACCTGCACTAATTCCAACCGAAGCAGGTTGGTGCAGTGGATAAGGCGTCCGACTGCTAATCTGGAGGTCCCGGTTTCGAGTCCCGGGGCCGGAGATCCTGACCGTGGTTTTCTGTGGTTTCCCACGGTCCTCCCAGGAAAATTCCGGGGTCGCTTCCGTAAATAATAGGCCACAGCCGCCCCCTTCCTTTCCTATCTTTGACCCATCCATGGGGAGGTGCGATGTCGGTGGGAGGTTTCTTACCCGCACCTAGGGGGTTGTCTTGCAACCGGACACTTGGGAGACTGCACACGACTCCCAACATAAAAACAACGCACTTGCACCAGTGTCCCTTCCACACAAATCCCTATCCTGATCCCTGCACCGCGCCGGAGAGAAAAAAAATACGAAAGAAAATTCGTAAGAAAAATGGTGGTAGTCCACGCCCCTAAAAGGGCTTCGTTCCCTCCAATGGTGTAACAACAAAACGAAACAAAAACTTACACTAATTCGTGAGATATTAGTCTCAGTAGAGTGATTATTAAGCCCGCTACGCCTGATTTACCACGAACCTGTGACCTATAGGTTCTGTTTGGCCCTCATCGTCTCCTCATGTTTTTTACATCGTTTCTTGGTGTACATGTAAAAATTGAAAAATATGAGGGTTATCAAGTGCCCACCCCCCACATCTTGCGTATTCAAGTAACAACAACATTGCGTTTTACATATAATTGAACCTCGGAATCGGAAAACAGGTTAAGTGGACATCAAAATGACTTGGCACTTATGCACTTGTTGCTCTGAGCCTCGCTGTACGCCAAACGGAGTGTCGCAGGCGCACCAAACTCGGGTGGTAGGTGCGCCTGGCGAATCCATGACGATACAAGGTGTCAGGAATCCGATACGAGTAACGAGTGACGAATAGGAGCGGTGTCTTTGACCCCCCACCCTCTGGACACCCCCGTAAAGTTAACCTGTTTTCCGACTCCCATGCGAGTTCGAGGCCACGTTGACCCCTCTGCAGGTCACAGTGATTGTCGCACCTGGGTAAAAAAATTTGGTATTTTTCTTGCGGCGAATGCGTACCTATCCCCGGTATCACGATACCGATAGCACAAACGAGTCAAATGCGGCACTGGTTTTTCTTACCCCCATCCCTTTTTTTTATTTCCGATTCCAATGCGAGTTCGAGGCCACGTTGACCCCTCTGCAGGTCACAGTGATTGTCGCACCTGAACCAAACCAAAATGGCGTTTTTCTAGCGGAGAATTCAAACTTATGCCTGGTGTCACGAAACCGACAGCACAGACGAGTCAATGCGGCACTGGTTTATCTGATCCCCCTCCTGGGATGTCGCCTATAGTGCAGTAGATTATACTTGGTGTAGGTATGTGTACACAACATGCACGCCTATGTACTGTACACAACCGGTTGGCGACACCATTAGCAACATGCAGCATCATATGTTGTACATTGTAGCCTACGCAATTATGTGATATCTGATGCGGCTTTGGTATAAAAAGCAGTTCCACACGACATATATTGATGTTTCCAGTTACTTTTATTGACCATATTCCTTTATCTGTTTTAAAATGTATCTACACTAAAAAGAAGGCATTGGAATCGGAAATAAAAAAGGGATGGGGGTAAGAAAAACCAGTGCTGCATTTGACTCGTTTGTGCTATCGGTATCGTGATACCGGGGATAGGTACGCATTCGCCGCAAGAAAAATACCAATTTTTTTTTTTTACCCAGGTGCGACAATCACTGTGACCTGCAGAGGGGTCAACGTGGCCTCGAACTCGCATGGGAGTCGGAAAACAGGTTAACTTTACGGGGGTGTCCAGAGGGTGGGGGTCAAAGACACCGCTCCCATTCGTCACTCGTTACTCGTATCGGATTTCTGACACCTTGTATCGTCATGGATTCGCCAGGCGTACCTACCACCCGAGTTTGGTGCGCCTGCGACGCTCCGGTTGGCGTACAGCGAGGCTCAGAGCAACAAGTGCATAAGTGCCAAGTCATTTTGAAGTCCACTTAACCTGTTTTCCGATTCCGAGGTTCAATTATATATTCCAACACTTAACATGTACATTTCCCACAGAGACTGTATCTGATTTAGTGAATAAGTGAGGCCATCGATTGGATAGGCCAAGGGATAGGCAACCTTCACATACGCCTCATGACCAACCAACACACCCGAAGGCATAGCATTGTGCACACATGAAAATGAGGAGTAAGGAATGCTTTGGTAAGTTAAAATTGGACACCAAGTTCCTCTGCATGTCAATGACAAAAAATATATAGCGGTAATAAAAAATGAATTCTAAAAGAAATTTTTGCATTTTTTTTTGCCAATGTCAGCGGTTATTTTAAGGGGGAACAGAAGAAGACATCAGAGCACCACTCTAGTTTGCAATTCCTGCAGTTTAACGAGCCACTAGCTTCGTACCCCAACAGGGGTAATGAATGCTGATCTTGCTGGATCACTCATAAATGAAGATCATGTAGAATTTTCTTCCGATTACAATTTATTTATTTAACTTCAGACTCAAAAATACATTCAAATGAAACGAGAAATCTAGCTCACTTTCGGAATTTAATTACATTGGTTATTTTGGGGTTATCATTTTCCCTTTTTTAACCATTTCCGATTATAAGGTGATAAAATGATGAACACTGACAAGAGCACCTCACCGTTTTTATGTTAAGTTTGGTGCGGGAAAAATAAGGCTGGGCAAAGTTTACAGTTACTTTAATATAACAATATTGCAATATTGGTCATAACCATCCTTACAACGAACACTGCACCATGGTCAACCAGTTGTACGTCGATAAAAATGGGACATTTCCGCGAGGAGCACCACAAGACCACCCAGCAGACCCAAAAGCCACATGTTGAAGATGGCTTCCAACTTGGTCATTGTCATCACTTCTTCTCGAACGTATGTCTTGGCAGCGCTCTCTTCCGCCTTTAGGATCCTCCTCAGGTTGCGGAGGAAGTTCATGTACTTCTCGTGCTTGATCCAAGTGTCGAATAATTTACTCTCCATAAGGAGGGCCGCCACTTTTCTGGTTATGTGATACAGTTGAGTTTGGCCCTTTGAAGTGGCGGCGAAGGAATAACCAGGGAATCTATCGTCTTGGAGGTACTGGAGGTGCAGGGTCCCATCACTGCTCGTGTGAAGGTATGTTTCGCGCTCCAGGAGAACGTTGATACCAAGGCAGACAACGTTCTCCTTTCGAGTTTTACGGAGACAATCCTGGGTAGTGCCCTTCATTTCCATACGCTTACATAGCTCAACCGTATCGGGATCTTGTGCGCTTTTTCCAAAGTGACTTACAAGGAGATAGTTTATGACATCCGCTTCCAAATCCCAGTTGGATTCAATCATTTCTTGCCCATTTGTTGGAACAAACTCTTTTGGGGGCCAGGTCAGGAAGGACACTAGTTTGGCCTCGTAACCAGTGGTGATCACGGTCACAAACATGAGCATGCAGGCAGTGAAACTGATTGCGAAGTGTGTTCCTGTCAAATTCATATTCTGATCTACCAAGGTGCGCAAAATGAGGCCAACTGATTGGGACAGTGAAAGTGGCCTCATTGAGATGCTTCCCCATTTGGATATATAATAAGAGGATACGAATAAAATTAATAAGCAGAATGCAATCAACATCCAAACCAAGAGTGGATAAGGCATGAAGATCACCTTCCAAGTCACAATTCTTCTAGGTACTCTTGTCAAACCCGATCCATATGCGAACAAGTAGGGTTGGGGAATTTCCAGGACTGAGTATGATTCCTCCGAAGGGAGAATTACGGGTAAGAAATCCGACTTGTTCTGCACCAAGCTGCCAACCAACCCGCCCCAAGTTCCATTCGGGTAACGAAAGTCCAGCTCCACTCGGAATTCCTCTGGGGTGTACTCAAGTATTCCCCCAAAAACCTGATCTCCAAATATCGCAAACCTAGAGTACAGGTCGAGAGTGAACTCACCCTCAGCCTCATTCTGCTTCCTCGCAGCTGGCATGTCAATATCTGCGTAGTATCGAGTTCTGAGAACCCTTCCATTCATCCTCTTGACATCGTAGTCTCGAAAGAAGAGATTCACCATGCCTCCATCACCGTCATCAGATGGATCGAACACTCCGAGATGCAGTATTTGTGGGTACCCTCCTTGTGCGCAGTAGAAGCAGACCGTGTCCGCCTTGATCCGCCCATCGGGGCCATCCCCTGTGACCATGACCTTTAGCCTGAGGGAGGTTGCGGGTGGGGAGTGGGCCATGATCCTGTGCACCTCTCCTACCTCCTGAGCATGATGAGGATGAGTGTGACCATCAGTCCTGAAGTGAATGATGAATC
>KZ539545.1:0-11157 GCA_000934665.2 Catajapyx aquilonaris | reverse complement strand
CCCCCCCCACCCCTTTCGTTTTCGAATGTTACTTTGCTCTGATATTCATTATGGAACCATCGAAAAGCTGTTTTCTCTTGCTTCTGTCAACTCTGAATAAAGGGCTTTTTTCAAAAATGGCATAATAGAAACCTCTCCAGCCTTATCAATATGTAAGATTTATTATAATCTTTCATGCCTAAACTGTTCACAGAAGCGAAATTAGGATGTTCTGTTGCTCACTATCGGAAAGGGCTGAATTGTGTGATTTAGGACTTTCACCACTGTATTTATGGCACATGACTTACCCCTCACTCAAGTTTCAGCCAAATCAGAGGAGACCACCTTAACCCCTTCGGCCCCAGATTGGCCCGAACCACACAGTTTTTGGCTTACGCGTACTCCGAAGATACGGACAAGATATTTTGCAAATAATAACAGCTACACTTACGAGATCTGGGAAAACCCTATGAATGTGTCTGGAACCATTTTACTCGTCTAGAAGTCCCAAAATTAATTCCCAAAAAAGGGCTATAATAACTCGAAATTGGACTACTGCCGCCCAACTTTTAGGCTGATTTAATTATGAAATGCGTGAAAATATGCGGAATAACAACTTTGAGAACCATGCCAGACGAATTTGCTGAAATCGTCGTCCTTTGCGAGAAATAAATTAATACTTATTTGCGGCTTTCTGGCACTTCGGAAAACTTCGGAAAACTCCCAAATTTATTTGTTTCTCATGAAGTACGACAATTTCAGAAAATTCATCTCATACTCATTTAGGAGTTTTCCTAAGGGCTAGAAAGCCGCAAATAAGTATTAATTTATTTCTCGCAAAGTATGACGATTTCAGCAAATTCGTCTGGCATGGTTCTCATGGTTGTTATTCCGCATATTTTCACGCATTTCATAATCAAATCAGCCTAAAAGTTGGGCGGCAGTAGTCCAATTTCGAGTTATTATAGCCCTTTTTTGGGAATTAATTTTGGGACTTCTAGACGAGTAAAATGGTTCCAGACACATTCATAGGGTTTTCCCAGATCTCGTAAGTATAGCTGTTATTATTTGCAAAATATCTTGTCCGTATCTTCGGAGTACGCGTAAGCCGAAAACTGTGTGGTTCGGGCCGATCTGGGGCCGAAGGGGTTAAGTGGTTTCCTTGTCAAAGTTGTGGTCTTAGACCAGTAATATGCAGGTTAACAGCAACCTATTTATTAGAACCAGTTTTGCACTCTAAAATCTACCTGGAACAGAGTTAGTGAGGTATCGGCCTACGAACAGGTGGAGGTTTTAGGAACAATGTGGTACTTGTTGTGGAGGATCCCACAAAACCTGGCTGGTTTTGCGGGAGGAGAGATGGGTGCAAAGTCACATTGGCCTTTGCAAAGGTGGGGATTAGACGTGGTTCCTTCCCAGTGCGGCGCCATTCGACCCATTTGGCAACAGAGCGATCCACACACAGGTTGTTCGTAAACCGAGTCTCTAACTGCTGGTAGTACGCTTCACGTATGATCCTGTATGCTTGGACATTTGCAAAGGGCAGGTGAGTGATGGGGTCAAGGTAACGTGCAGGCCACCTGTGAAATTAAGTGGAGCATGAGATAAGATATAGTCACTTTTTGAAATGCCCTCTAAATGTGCAACACCACCACAAGTAGAACAACAACGACGACAACGACTACACAACAACCACGACTACACAACAACCACGACTACAACCACCACAACAACATATTGATACCCCATGTTACACCTGTTGTCTTTTACATTACTGACAAGTGTACCTATCCTTAACTCTATCACACTTAAGTGTCAGTGAAAAACAACACTTGTAATTTCTGGGTAGACACAGAAGATACTGTCCTGCTATCCATAGCTACCACAAGAGCCCTCTCTCTTTTCATTTTAAACTCATTAAGGTGCTCAAAGCATACAATGACTTCAGTGCACACATGGGTTCTACCATCACCTTAGGCATTCAAGTCCCTTTATATGATAAAAGGATGCCTTCCAGGATCAATTTTGCAGTGGCTCACAATAATATTTTCATGAGAAGTTGTTCCTAATATGAGGGTAATCTGGAAAGTTTGCTTGTTTGCTGGTTGTGCTAAAGCAACTAAGGCTACCTGGCAATCGTATAGTGGGTTTTTGGGGAGAACCCCTAGAAAACCCACGCAAACATGGCAAGAACCCATCGAAACTCTTTCCACATAAGTGTCCTCTACCCGACCAGGGGATCGAACTCAGGAGGTGGAAGGCGCCGGCGTTAACCTCTATGCCACCGTGTCGCCCCTGTCATCGTGAAAGTAACTTCCGGTTTTTATTAGAAAAACTACAAAGGACCCCCAGAAATTTTATTATACGCGTTAGGCTCAAACCCCGAAAACAGCCATTGAGCGAAAAAAAAAAAAAAAAAAACTAGCATTTCGCAAAATGCTCCTTAAAAAAAAAAAAGCCAGAACTCTTTTCTGGACTACACAAAAATGTCAGGATGCTAATTTAGTTGCTGATTCAGGAAAAGCCCATAACGCGTTGTGGCAGTTTATTGCTTCCCACTTCACCATGTAGTGTATGACAGAAATAAGTCACTCTATTGCTGTTTGGCAAATGGTTGAAACTTACTATAACTACCAAATTGTTTGTCAGAGAAAATTATCCCATAGTGCATTCGACTCAGCTCATTGAACTCTACAGCATGCGTCATTTTCACCAAGATTGGACAACTCTGAAAACTTTGAGCGCCTCTAGCGACCAAACGGCACAGTAGATTTTCTTCGGCCTTCACAACAATTGACCCTGAGGTCAAGGTCTATTAACCAAATTTCAGCCAAATCCAACTGGGGGTACTTTTCCTGTAAGATTTGTCCCATGTCCTTTGCAAATTCTCAAGATTCAAGTGCAAGTTTTAACCACTCTTTTTCATATATTAATTATTATTCCAAACAACTTCCAATAAAAATTATCCTGTCACATGAAAAAATCAATCCTTGAAGACATTCTCTCAGTACCTTGTACAGTACACATGTAACAGTAATAAATACAGGTTTATGCAGTATACCCTGCTGAGGTGAAAGCACTCCCTGGATTATCATCATAATACTGTATTATAATTACATCCAAAGTGTTACTTATTAGTGGGTCATCCAGCCATCAGCATAATTGTCGGCAAGGCAAAAATGCAGGGAGAAGAAATGTCGAGGGTCCAACAGGTAGACAACAAGGCACATATTCCTATGGCGGAGGCACATGTGACAACACACCTAACATTTTCTTGTAAGATCACATGACAGATGGTTCCCTGCACCCACAGTCGCTGACTACAGAGCAAAACATGATGATGGTAATGATTACTGCAAATGAGGCAATCTCACAAGATCCAATCAGTAATCACTGTTATGTTCATATCCTGGTCGATAAGCAACCACTTCAGCTATGTCAATGTGCCAGTTTGGTTGGTTGGTTGGGATATTCAAAGGAATCAAGGATATCGGTGAGGGTGACACGGTAAAAAGATTTTTGAAATGTGAGAGGAAACAAGAGAACTCCTAAGAAAATCCATGTGAACATAGAGAGAAACTTCAAAACTCTTTCTGCATGAGAATGTGTCCTCGGTCTAGCCAGAGGATCAAATGCAAGACGGGGGGATGGGGGGATGGCGGAATGGGGGGAAGATGTGTGTGGGTGTTATCTCCTGGTTTGGAAGGGTTTTCTTGGTGTTCTCTCATTTCCTCCCAGAATAAAAAATACTTCACAGTGCAGTGCAGCCAATGAATCAAGATTGTCAGTTAACCCAGATTTACTGAGCATCCCCTAGCTTGAAGTTGTTATTTTTGCGAAGCATGTTGCGCCCCTATCCAGGTACCCTGTATAGCAACAGCTACATTCGACCACCTGGGATGAATTAGGCACCTGGATAGGGGTGCAAAAAGGCACACAAAAATAGCTATTTCAGGCAATATTAGAGGTAACTAAAAACAACCCTGATACTTGGAACACCTTGCATATCAGTAAGTAAGTACAGTCGATTCCAGATAGGAGAGACGTCAAGGGACTACATAAATCAGTATTTTATAACTGAGGTGCCCTATATCCAAATCACCACTTGTGCAACAAATACACAAAGTTTTCTGCTTGCCATATGACTTTAATGCGGGTATACTGATTCATAAAACTATCGACAAAAATGCAAAATTAGCTAGGCCGTTAATTATGAAGGACTAGCAAATTGTGTCATTTTCTTCTGCTGTCCCCTTGTTGCCAAATATACCAGAAGAACAGTGAGTTTGACCTTTTCAGCAAGTGTAAAACACCATCGTCAACTTGCTCAATAATATCTTGCCAACTGCCTGACTCAAGTATAGTGTGGCCCATCCATGGCTGGGAATCAAGGTCAGCTCTGTGACCTACCACAAGGCAGGGAGTTCATCGAGACTCTCCAATACACTAAACAAAGCACATGTGTGCCTCAACCTTCAGATGCAAAACTTGTGACTAGGAAGCCTCGATAGAGACAGATGGGAAAATCACCCCTGCTCCAGTATACAGTGCCTTCCTATGCCTGGGAAGGTGACGCCGGGTAATTGAAAGCAGCATATTTTCCCACCAAGGGGCCAAGAAATGGTTGGCTATAACTGAGATGCAGTGAAAAATGAGTTTCATATCCAGAGTAAAAATGCACAGGTCTTAAGGTCAATTCACATAATTATAGGCGACTAAACACATTCGAGCGATTTTTACGTTTTGCTATTTCGCGTCTTTTATGTCACGAAATGAGCGAATTTTTGGAAGATTTTCAGGGCATTCACGTATCCGCAACGCGATATAACTTACTCGTTAGGTAGGGTAGGGTTGGGTAGGGTTATGGAGCATGTGCTGTGCAGCAGGGCAGGTAGGGCAGGGTTGGGGTCGGGGTGGACTGAGGTGGGCAGAGGGAGGTCTTGAGCTGAGAAAGATGGCGAGCCCGGTGCTGCGGAGGCAGCCGACATGGCAAAGAAAATGCTGCTGAACCGACCTCTGAAGGGTATCCAGGTCACAATGCACCAAGTGGGGCAGGAGCTGGACATGGTGCGGAGGCTGGTCGTCTCGGGAGTCTGCGACAAAAAATAGGTGACTTCCGAGCTCGGGCATCCGCATTCCCAACATGGCCGAGGAAGGCCGAAAAGTCTGCGTAGTGGCGCTGGGTGGCTCGAACCAGCTCCAACATTCGCTTCATAAAAATTCGCTTCTATCTTGCTCTGACAGACGGGCGCGATTCTGTGTTTATTCACGCGAATAACCGAAATTCGCTCGCTTCCTCAGGAAAACGCTGATAGGTGAATGCCTTTGGTCAGAAGCGAATTCGCTCGCTTTTGATGCCTTTTCACGTATATGTGAATTGACCTTTATGGAAGAACACCGGGACCAGTCGGCTATAACAGAGGGTTGAATATAGCCAAAGTTCTTATATCCACAGTCAACTGTAATTTGATTGCTTCCATAGGACCTGTGTACCATTTTTCAGAATGATTCTACCTCCTTATTACAACAATATACTATCTAATACATTTTGCATATATAAATTTCTCCTCAAGTAGTATCATTAGGAACTTGCTAGTTAGTAATCAATACATGCCTCAGGTCAATGTCACAAAACTGTAATTTTATTCTCACACAATTTTCAAAAGGCTGCCCTCCAGGATCGATTTTGCCATGGGGCAGGATGATTTTAATTGGAAGTCATTCCCAATTACATTATATCAAAAAGTGAAACTGTTTTTAAATATCTTCTGTGAATAGTGAAAATCTGGGCCTGAAAGTTACGAATTTGCAATTTTTTCGCATTTGAAATGGCCAGAGCAGACACTAGGAACCTTCCAGATTATTTACTTCAATTTTTCTGACAATAATATTGTAGATGGGCAATTTTTTGAACCCCATACTATTATTATTTTATTCAATTTTAAAATGCATGTAGGCATGATTCTACATTGCAATATCCTGTTTGAAGTGTGGCAACATTATGCAACCAAAATTTATTTCATTCAATAATACTTCATGTGAGTAATATGTGACCCAAAACAATTGGACATCATCTACCATTGTCAGAAAAATATAAATTAAAATTCTGAAAAGGTTCCCAGTGCTCACTGTGGCCATAAAAATTTTTTTTTAAAAAAAACCTTCCCCAATTTTATGTACCTATATCCTACTTGGACTTCTAAAAAAACGTGATTCACCAGAAAACGGAAGTTGTTTAGGCTCTGACACCTGTTCACAGACAGGCGGACAGACAAAGCCATGTACGAGTTTTTAAAAAATAGAACAGTCCAAAACTGTTTCACTTTTTAATCTTACATTATTAAGAACAACTTCCATTAAAAATCATTAAGAGCCACTGAAAAATTTATCCTGGAAGGCATCCTTTGAGAAATTTGCAATTATTAGTCAGGCTTCTTGGAAGAATGAGGATATGGTTAATAAATCGAACAAGTCACTTAGAGATGTCTCATTACATAAGGCACAATTTGACTCTGGGTTTATCAACATGCTGTTAATTCTGTATTTAAAAAGTGGTGGATTGTTCCTTAAGTTTATTAGTAGTGTCAAAACAGGAAAGGGCAGATCACACTGAGAACTTTTCTGTTAAATGGAAATGACATGTATTGCCATGCGTCTAGAGGCAGGTGAGGTTGCCTGGTCATCTACCTCATTACTGGTTAGTCACTCAACATTTCTTACCTCTACATGTTTTACTTGTGATGGGCAAAAGATTATGTTAAAAGCAGTCTTCCACTAACACAAAACACACTGCATGCAATAACCCAACAAATTATGCAAAATTTGATCACACAAATATGCAACATTTATAAAAATATGGTGTGTATGTGGGGGGGGGGGGGGGTTTGCATGCACATGCATAACAAGTGCAAAAAGCAGACTCCAGCTCTAAGGCCAGTGAAAGGGCATGCCCTGTGCAAGGGAGTACCATTGCAATTGGTGAGGTAGCTCCCCCATTTGCGACCTCGGCCGCCCTCTGAGCAATCCACCTTGCCACTGTGCAGTGCCATATTGCGCAGAGGTGAAGGGTAGGTGCAAATTGAGGAGCACCATAGCAAAACGAGCTGAGTAACTTGCCTGCCTACATTGTTAATTTTGAATGAGAAAGGGTCATCCATGTATAGTGGAATCATTTGGAACTCTCAGGAGCCTCTCTTTCTTATGTTTCTAATAAGCTTACATTTTCATCAAGTCAGTGGAAACACACGGCAGAAATGCAACATTTTGGTAATTCAGTCCATTGAACTGATGCAGTTAGAAATTCAAACCGTAACACAATCACTCCAACAACTTGGACAGTCTTTTAGTTGTCCAAGTTGATGCCAATATACAAATGAGTTTTGGCTGCATAATTTACATCCTTCCACATCTGCTTGTGTGAAAATCGACTTCATAGAAGTCCTATTGGGGTGAAAGAATACATGTCACTGTAGTGTCTGGCAATTATACAGGGTGTTCCAAGTATGCAAGCCACTTTAGTTATTAAAAATGTTCCTTGAAGCTGTTATTTTTTTGTAGTTTGTTGCTGCGTGTGTTTGTTGCACGATACAAAAAAATAACAATTTCGGGCAATATTAGTGATAATTAAAAACAACCCTGATACTTTGAACACCCTGTACTGTATATGCCCCTCACAGGGAGGACGAGGTTATGCCATACTATCATGAAACATAATATACGCCCCTGTGTTTACCTATAAATTAGAATCATAAATTAGAATTAAAATTAATCATTAACCTTGGTACAGTGGTGGAAATTAATGGACACCCATAAGTATCGCCGTCTGTGGCAGAGTTTTTCCTTTATATGAAGCCACATGAAGCAAAAGAAAACCTTTGCCAGGCGGCGATACTTGTGGATATCCATTAATTTCCACCACTGCCCAGTGTTGGACATTAATCGAGTCATATTGCTAGCGACATTTTCCAAAGCGGCAGAAGAACTAATCGAAGATACGGATAATGCAAGCCGTGCGAGCAAGATCCATTCTTGTGACGCTTCGGAAAATGTCGCTAGCAGTTTCGAGAGAGGGCATCAACCACCTCATATACCATGCACAAGATGGTGACATCATCCTATTGTGACATCTACAGGTTTTTTAAAGTCGGCTTCCACCCACCTTACAAATCTAAGATAATTCTATATGATTGCCCAGCCTCTCTGCTGAATGATGAAAACATCGAGTGTCAGTTAAAAAAATTTTAAAGGTCCAGTTTAAAAGGAAGGAATGTGTCTGCCAGATACAAAAAAAAAAGGGCGGCTCAGGTGGCGATCAGGCAATGCCCAGAGCTCCGAGCAGTTCGCTCGGCCAATTAGGAGCCAGGATCCTTTTTACAACCAAAATGGCACCGGAGGAGATTGCCTACCTTTCACAGATCATCCTGATTTTTTCCCCAGTGAAAAGTAAGTCGCAGAATTTCGGGAATCTTTTAATGGTTTACAGCTACATGGCCACATACCAGGAAATATGTGGCAGGGAGCTGCATGTATTTAAATTCGTGCAGTAAGTGTTTGTTTCGAGTTGTTTTAAATGAATGAAACATTTGGCCTATGATGTCGTGCCATTAAAAATATCACGCGAGTGGCGTAAATATCCATGAACATAGAAAGTATGACATTTCTTAAGGCTATGGTGAAAATATATTTTGTTTGGTTGTATTATAACGTAACCAAATCAGGCCGCGGGAGACCAAGGGTTAACTACATTACTCTTCACTCTATGCATTTAAATGCAGGGACCTATACCCAGTTTCACTATAGAGGGTGTTTCTTACTAGTAGGTCAACCCGAAGTCCAAGTATTCCTTGACCTAAAACAAGTCAAAAGTGTAGGGGGAAGAAATGACGAGGGACCAACTGTTAACGCGATAGATGACCAGAAACATTGGCCAATGGTTGCCTAAGGACCAGGATATGAGTGTGATAATCGTGACTATCGGGATTTGTGAGATCACCTCTTTCACATAATTATGTGATTATCACCGCTCATATCCTGCTCCTTAACCCTTTGAGGCCTACTATCGTCATATAACGATTTGAGATTTGCCAGTGTAATTCTTCCTGTGCAGAGGGCAGCAGTGACTTCCGTGACTTGTAAACTGCTCAGCTGCCATCTCATGGATGGTATCTCAACTGCCACGTATTTGGCTTGCACCTCTGGTTGCACCAATGGCGGCAATGGGGTTTAAAAAAACCGGCTGTTCTTGTACAGTATTGGTCATATATCGAGGCAACCGCCAGCGACATTTTCCGAAGCGGCAGAAGAAGGAATCTTGCTCGCCCAGCTTGTAGCATGCTTATCTTTGATTCCTTCTTCTGCCGCTTCAGAAAATGTCATTGGCAGTTGCCTCGATATATGACCAATACTGTACAGACTGCTCCTGCCTGAGACGGCCTGACAACTAGGGACACTTTCCAAGTGCCATTCACCGATTTTCTTGAAATTTGTTGCATTGGTAGCCCACCCCAAGGGATGAAAAAGGCAACTATGAGGCACATTCACACGAGCGACCTTCGGCCAGGAAGTTTCCTGGCCAAAGGTCGCCAAGCCCGTTCACACGCTAGTGGCCAGATTTGGCCAGGAAGGGAAGGTCGCCACCAGAGCCAAGAAAAGGTGGCTGAGCTGGCCATGCTCCGGAAGATGGCTAGCCATGGCCAGCGATGGTTGCCAGGCGTAACGCATGCGCAGTAGCAGCACTCCCAAGCGCCTCCCGATGCTCACTTGTCCCCCAACATCGCTCGTGTGAACTGTTACTTTCAATTCCTGGCCAGCTGCTGGCCACGTTTCCGTATTGGCCAGGAATTCCTGGCCAAGGGTCGCTCGTGTGAATAGGCCTAAAGTTACCTGCTCCAAATGACCCTTGATCCCTTTTTTTTGGGTGACAGAGGTCAACTCGTCAAATTCCAACCGATTCTCTTGAAATTTGGTGGATGAAAAACGCATGGAAAGAGACATGCTCAAAATGACCCTTTGACCCCTTCTTTGGGTGGCAGAGGACATCTCGTCAAATTCCAACTAATTTTCTTGAAATTCGGTGCATTGGTAGCCCATCCCAAGGGATGAAAAACGCAACTATAGTTACATGCTCCAAATGACCCTCTGGCGCATTTTTGAAGGGGGCAGAGGTCTATGCACCGAATTTCAAGAAAATCGGTGAGTGGCACTTGGAAAATGTCCCTTGCGAGTCGAGGGCTTATTCACTACTAAGGGTTCCGTGTACACCTTCGTATATAGAGGCAGTGGACAAAATAATGGGGCCCCCTGCAAAAAGCGGGTGAATTTTCTCCTCCATGGTACTCGAAAACTGGGAATGTTACAGAGATGACATTTACTGATTTTTGAAGCTCTGTCAATGTACATTTACAAACGTAAAGATGACACAAAAATCACAAGAGGAGGGGGAGAAACAAAAGACTAATGACCCCCCCCCCCCCCCAGACCCCATTTTTGACCCGAGTGTCCCATCCTTTTCATTTAAAAATGAACATAGTTACAGATATGAACTTCACTGGATTTTTAAGCTCTATCGATGTCACTTTGTTTGGGATAGAGATGGATCAAAATTACCGACGGGGCGGAGGAAAAAATAGAAACGACACCCCCCTTCCCGGCACTAAATCTGAGAAGAGGTTGGACAAAATAATGTAATAGTAAGCTTGGGTCGAATTTTTGTCCCACTGCTAGTTACTACTAACTTATCAGTGAGATATTTGGCACTGGTACTGCTAAGTTAGCATTAACTAGCAGTGGGACGAAAATTTTCCATTGTTTGCACTCAAGCAGTGCCGGGGAGGGGGGGTGGGGTGGTTTCTATTTTTTCCCCCACTCTCTGCAGGGTGTTTCAGAGTCACGGGTCAAGCGCGCGCGAGGGGGTTGGGAAAAATCATAGGTGGCGACAACCCCGGTCGGTTTTATAAACCAATTAGAAATACGGCAGTAATCAATTTATTTATTACGGCCGTACGGCGTGACTTCACATCCTACTTTCTGTATTTGAATTGACCCCCGCGGACCGCGGACTGGCAAATGCAAGGCAAATGCTTTCGGTTGAACCTGGATGAACGGGTTTTTAGCCTTGCGGGTTGCACTGAAAAAGGCTCTCTCCTGCTACACCGGCAGGGTACTGAACACACCACTGTA
>JYFJ02006478.1:0-19343 GCA_000934665.2 Catajapyx aquilonaris | reverse complement strand
TATCGTACTGTGTCGTCATAAGCGCGGGGATTGCTGATGGCCTGCAGAGCAGACAACGAATCGGATACGACCCACGTGACCTCGCCTTCAGAGGCACGCTCGCCCACAATCTCCATAGCCCGAACGATCATGCGGAGCTCAACATCATAAATCTCCACCGAGCCATCGAAGGCATGCCTCTCACACAACAGCACCCGATCGTCGCTGTTCATGCCAACCACAGCTCCCCCCGCGTTCACTCCCCGAGTCAGGGACCCATCCGTGTACAATAGGAGATCCACCCCTACGGGCATCCCCATCCACGTCTCCAGCTCCACCCGGACCCATCCCCAGGGAGGAACGCTTCCCAACTGCCGATTGATTGATTGATTGATTAATGGTTTAATGGCGCAACAGCAGCAATGGCTATACTGCGCCAAGCACCTGTGACGTTGTAGGGGAGGGCAGGCAAGGCCACCCCACCCCCAACGTTAACTGAACAAAATGTGTGTTTTTTTATTTTTTTATTTTTTATCCCAACTGCCGATAAGCAGGCGGGGCCACCTCCGGCGACACCAGCAGATCCCTCCGCGCCTCCCACATGGAAAAGGCCCGAATGTCCGGGGGAACAATGCCCCCCAGGACGAACAGACATTCATAGGACGTCGTTCGATGTGCCCTCGTAAGGGACAAAAGGAAGGGCCGAAGCGCCGCCCGCAACTGCGGGGCAACCTTTGTAAGCCGACTGCATCCACCCCACACCTCAGCCCCAAAGTACAACATTGGCAGAATCGCACGGAGTATGATGACGCGTCTACTTCGTGGGGACAAACACCAAGCCTTGCCCGCCACCCGCCACAAACCAGACCCCACCCTCCGGACCTTAGCCGCTGCTCTCAGGACATGTGACTTCCAGGACAACTGGGGATCAAAGTAGATCCCGGGGTCATGTCCCCAGTGGCTGCGACGGAGGGGTCAGCTGGTTAAACGGATCGATTATGGCTCGCAGTGATCACGTCCCCGGAGTTCACTGGGCGGGTTCCGGATTAAGGGTGGCCCATTTCAACGCGGGGAAGGGATCAGTGGCCATTAACCAAGCCATAGAGTGGGGCGCTGCACAGAAACTCGACGTCTTGTGTCTACAGGAGCCGCACATCTTAAGCCTCAGGCACATGCTAAATCGATGGGGTCGAGGGGGATAAGGTGGCCATCGTGGTTTATGACAGGGCTACGAGGGTGGTTAACCTAACCTCCCTCTCAGACTCATTCCATAGGCAGTGGCGAGATGGAGTTGACTCTGGTCAATGTCTACCTTAATCCTGGCCGCAGGATAGCGGACGGGTTGCGTCGACTTGATGAGGTACTGGCGGGGGTCCTCCCGCAGGGCGCATGTACTCGGCGACTTTAATGCACGGTTGACCCTCTGGGGGGACTACAGAGACTCGGACCGCGGCTCGGCGGTCTTGACCTGGGCTACGGCCCTTAATCTGCAACTGGCCAACGTGTTGGTTCCGGTGTTCTGTCTACATAATAAGTAGGTTAAAATCTAGAAATCCGTTCTCTAGTGATGTCTAATGTTATTTGCTTTAATCAGTTTAATGAGTCTTATATTCCTGTTCATGACGTCTAGAATTGAGGAAGGAAGGATTATCTTTGGCTAAAGTTGCTAAGTGTCTCATGGTAAGTAAGGCTGCGGTGGGCAAAATTAGCCAGATATATTTTGCTATGCCCGATGATGTAGGGGATGAAGATGAGGCCACGAAAGCAGCTGTCACGCCAAATTATAAAGGAAGGTGAGACGGATTTTTATAGCAGTAGCTAATGTAAATAAAAAGTTGCTGTCATTAATAACAAATAATAACGCAATAGATTGGCAGGGATATAGGTCTAAATAAAAAGTAGCATTGAGAGGATATTATGTTTAATGGCTTATGATTGAACATTGTAATAAGTAACAATGTGCATGAATTTCAGATGTGGTCGACCGAGACTGACTACACCACTGGAGGACCAACAAATCGCTGAAATCAGCCAGATGGGAGCAGAAGTGCCTAGACTAATGGCTCCTGAAATCAGGAAGGAATTGGACCTCACTGAGTTTTCCCTGACTAAGAAGCCCATGATCTTCGCAGCAGTTGCCTTGTCGATAGACAGGTACCACATCAGATAACCCTCTCGGAGATGATCCAGAACCCGGCGGACTTCTCTGCAATGACGGGTTTGGTTCAAAAGTGTCACAGCGTCGTTGTTCCCGTCTTTACCGTGTGTCCCATTGACAATATGTATTTCGCTTGTGCTTTGCGTTGCTGTATAATGTTCCTGTTTATAGAAAGTGTCATTATTACTTATTTTTCCCTACCTACTTATTGCTGGCACTCTTAGTCTCTTACAATCAATCGGCAAAGCCAAGGTATCTCCGAATCCATTTTTATTTACCTCGTTATGCACTCTTGATCCTCGAGCCCCGATTTTCATTCACAGAATATGTGGTAACAAAATGTGTGTGCGGATTTAGTGGAACTGCATTACCTAAAATAAAGGATAGAATTTGGCTGCTTCGACGTTGTGATTTTTTCATGGCACAGGTTTTATAAAGTGAACCACGGCACTCCCCAGATATCCATCTAATTATGGTAGAACAATATGAGTTTTAATTATAGCAATGAAGCTTAATTTCGGACACTAGACAGCTTTTCTTCTTTATAGATGTGAGGTGAGGCGATGCAGATGCATGTCTCCTGAAGTGATCTGGGTTCACTTATTAACTCAGTTTTCAGGCGATTCATTGCCAGACTCTGCGATGAGGCATTATTATAATTAGGCCCTAAGCCGAAACCAGTGAAAATTGTAATGAATAGACACAGACGTTGGTTTCAGAGGAAGTATATAATAATAATAATAATAATAATAATAATAATAATAATAATAATAATAATAATAATAATAATAATAATAATAAATAATAATAATAAAGGTGGTATCCCAACCCCCTAAGAGGGTGTCGGTGCACACCGTCAGGAGAAGGTTAGTTGAGGCCCGCCTGCCCAGCCGGACGGCTGAATTGACAGAGGCACACAAGCGTGCCCGCCTTGCATGCTGCGGCAAATTTTCTGTTGAGAAACAAACCTTGTTATTGAACACTGAGCTTCACTTGCAATGCAGTACTTTTATAAACAATTGCACAATTTTACAACGTGCTTATCATAATTATCACGCAACGGCATAACATTCATGATTTTGTTCTCGTCGAGTAGAAAGTTACCAAAATTGGACGGTGGAAAGAAACCCTGCTATGATGTTCCTAGAGTGGCCTCCGAATGGTGCTGATCTGAACCACATCGAGCATCTCTGGAGTCAACTGAAGTATCGGCTCTCAAGACGACGGGGGAGGTTAGCAAATCGGGGGCCAACTGTGGGAACCCACCCAGGAAGAGTGGACCAGGCTCCAAGGGGGCAGGGACTACCTCCAAACCCTCGTCGACAGCATGCCTCGTACACTAGCTGCGGTGTTTGCTGTCGGCGGGGGTTGGTCCAAACATTGAAATGTAAATAGGGATGTGGGGCCCTATTCACATTTCAATATTATTATGTTGATTTCACTTACTTGAAACTTCCTCAGTCATTAGGTAGGCTGTGCAATGGTATCAAAGTTTGTAAAATAGCAAAATAGTTCCTTGATAGCTGTACAAGTACCTAAAATTATTATTATACAAAATTCATATTTTGCAGACGAGAAAGAACCCAGTAGGAAAAGAGAGGCGAGAGTCGCGAGACGTCACAAAAGGGAATATAAAAATATCGCCTCTGAAATACTGAGGGATGAAGAATCCAAGGAAGAATCGACGACCTGCCCATCAGAAGAATGTGAATATATGCCACCGCAAATGGACACGGTGGATTACGAAGAAAAAATTCGCGAGTTGCAGAGGCAGGTGGAGACTCTCAATCGAGAAAAAGATGAGCTTTTGGTATCAAATGCAGACCTTAGGAGCCTCAACTCAAACTTAACGTCAGAAATTAAATTACTGAAGCGATGTCCATCTAAAGTACAAGTGGCCAAGGAAGTTAGGAAAATTCTTCGACCATACTTTACTGAGACACAAATAGATGTCCTGGTTACAAAGCGCAGACCCCGAAAATGGACAGAGGAGGATCTAGGCGTTGCACTTGCTCTACGAAGTATAAGTGTCAAAGCCTACAGATATTTGAGAAGCAAAATGAACTTCCCCCTTCCGTGCCTCTCTACACTTAAAGCTTGGGTTGCCAAAGTTAATTGCGAACCAGGGATTTTGCATTCTATTTTGCATTTCATGCAAGCGAAGGGGAAGGATATGCCTCCAAATAGTCGTTTTACTGTCCTTCTTTTGATGAAATGAAGGTAGAAGAAGCTTGGTCATTTGACAAAAAAACCTGTTGCGTGTACCCACCCCACAAATATGTGCAAGTAGTTATGGCAAGGGGTTTGTGTGGGAGTTGGAAGCAGCCGGTATTTTTCTCGTATGACTTCAAAATGGAAAAATAAATTATCTTCAATATCATTCAGAGTCTAAGAGTCCATCGACTTTCCGTGCGTAGCTATGGTTTCTGACATGGGCGGGCAAAACCTATCGTTTTGGAACTCCCTTGGAATCAGTATTAACAAGCATTATTTTCAAAACCCAGTTTGTTCTGACAGAGACATATATGTGTTTGCTGATGCCCCACACTTACTAAAATTAGCCAGAAACAACTTTCTGGATTACGGTTATCGATTGTCCAACAAAGAGCTTGTAAACAGTGATGCCATGCAAGAAATCTTGGAGAAAAGTACAGATAACGACCTGGCTATTGCCTTTAGACTTACTCATCATTTACTTACTGTGAAAGGATATGAAAGGCAGGGGGGGAGGGGGTGATTGCATAACCTTGTGGTGGCTGAGCTTACTTGCACATACATAATAATTGTGTCCATAAATCGCCAAAAGGTGGCTGAGCTTACTTGCACATACATAATATGAAAGGCAGAGGGTAAAGTGGGCTGTGAAGTTACTGTCTGAGACTGTCGCCAAAGCAATTAAATTCTTTGGAAATAACAAATTACTGGAATGCACGAACCGGGACGAAACTGCCACTGTCGTTGAACTTCAAGACAAATGGTTTGACATATTAAATTCCCGTGTACGCTGGGATACACGTAAGCGATACAGAAACCGTTACACTGCAGATGAATACCAACTGGTAGTTCTGCAGGACATTATATCTCTAATGAATAGCATGCGTGTCGATGGTAAAGTGTATCCTTTTCAGAAAGGCTTTATAGTCACTTGTAGGTCACTTAAATGGGTTTATTTACCATGTTAAGGGAGAAGTATGGCCTGAAGTACGGTACATCACGACTCACAATTTAAACCAAGACGCCCTAGAGCATTTATTTGCATGTGTGCGGCAGATGGGAAGAACACATGAACATCCAAATCCAGTAGAATTCAAAAACAGGCTAAGGATTTTTTTTTTTTTGGCAAAACACACCGGAGCTTGTGTCAGAAAAAAATTACAACTTTTCATGTTACACACGATTGTCTAGGTGTTGGATGTCCAACAAATTAATGTTGAGGAAGGCCAGCAGGGCTACAACTGCTTATCTGGTGAATTACTGGCCAGTTTTGGCTTCTGAAAGTGTCAAAGAAAATGAACAGAGCAGAAGGGTTGGCTTATTTGGGTGGTGCAATAGCAAGGAAATGTTAAAAAAGGTTTCCTGAATTAGGTTTTGTTTGCGAGGCTGGAGACAAGACATCGTGGACATCGTATGCGAGCAAGGGCGGTCTGCGGAAGCCAAGCGATGAGTTTTTGTGTCATTTGCGAGCAACGAACGATTTATTTTTGGTGTATCACGGAAAGACATTGCGCACTGGTGTCAACTGCTTTAATGGTTTATGTCTAGTGATGAAAAAGCATGTCCCATATGATATGTCCCTGAACCTGTGATCATGTACTTTGTGAAATGCAGAACTTTTTTTTTCCACTGAGGCATCTCAATGTCTGCATGAGGTACTTGAAGACCCGGAAGAAGTGGCGCAAGATGCGTAAGGTCGCTAAATGATGTGGGCTTATGCCTTGATTTGTAGACTATGTTATGTACTAATGTACTGTATACAATAAACTGTTTGGGAATTACATGATATTAATCATTGCGACATTTACCGTCTCGAAAAATGATGAAAAGCATGCGAGCCGTGCCAAATCACACGTTACGAGAGGGAGAGCGCGCCATGCACCGAGTGACGTACGTGCGCGGGAGAGATGCGTTTTCGTCCCGCTCAGTGGCTGACCTGGTAGACTTAATCTAGACTTTGCCACCCCCTGCCGGTCCATCTGTGTTATGGTGGAGAGGGAAAGGCACGGGCACTAGAAAAAATAAAATAAAAAAGTGGCTGTGAACAAAAGGTTAAGAGTGACCACAACTTGTGATCATGCTCGAAAAGCTGTCATATTATTACCGCTGGTGCACGTCTTAATGGTTGAGGTAGATGTAACCGAGATCGGTGTGCATATTGGGATAACTGTTATTGGTCTGGAATGTAGCTGTTATTTAAGAAGCTATGTACCCGTTATTTTCGGCCCAAGGCGGGTTTGTCCGCCGTTTTCAATCCGACGCGGTGGATGGCATACGCGTATTTGGATGAGTTTCCAATATTTCATGATTACAGGATTTCTTCTTGTTTCCCTTCGCATCAACAGGGTACAATCACATACCGAAGCCAGAAACTCGATGTCACGGAATCAGAGAATCAGCAGGGAGCAGGACCTGTGAGTTTTTAAATAACAATTTCTGGCTTATTAGATACTCGCAGGTTACCCGGCGGCGTATCCAATCCGACTAATTACACTGATTAGGCAATTCCCACTTAACTTCTGTTAATAATACTCACGAGTGTCATGGTTGGGCCAGCAGGCTGCGCCGCCTGAACATACACAATAAGGTAAGAGAATGATGTCTGGGCCAGCAGGCTCGCGCCGCCCGGATTATCGGACTCGATCATTACAGAAGAGCTTCCCCCTCACGACTTATTGAGTCGCCGGAAGCCCGGACTAGGGCAGAGTAGGTTCGTTCACACAACACCTTACGTTCCTACTCTTGTTACCTATTGTGGTCGTTGGGAAGCAGAACCTAGCGTCACAACATGGCCTGAGCTTACCGAAAGGAAGATAAAGGAAGGGACTGCCAAGTCTGCATCACAAACTTCTGTTCCACAGATTGTCTTCCCTGCAAACGCCAGTAGATGATGCAATGGTAGCAACACTGCAGGATATTCAAATGAAAAGCTTCAGAATTTCCCCCTCCCCCCAAATTTATGAACAACAATGAAGTAACATACAATCTGTGACGTCATTACATCCCATTATTTTGACAAATTGCCGGTCATGCAGAAGTATTTAAAGCTGTTTTACCCTATCTTGAGTCATCACAACCATTTTTGTTCCCTTCCAGCGAATAAGGAACCGCCCGACTGGGAAAGATTCTCTTGATCTCCTCGAGGAGGATGGGGGTCTCATTTTTTCCCAAACAAGGTGGAACTTTATGGTAGTATATTTAAACCAGGTGTAGTTGTTACAATGATCGAAGATGTGGTGATGCCCGTATTTGGAATTGTGCATATTCTTTATGTGACTAAATTAAGGGAGCTTTCTGTTTTAGTATGTAAGTTGAAAACAGTAGGATTTAGTGATCATGTTCAAGGTTATGAAGTGTGTCGCATGTCGTATAAAAGTGGCACTAACTGGGTGTGGATACCGTGCTACACAGTTCATGACCATCCTCCATTACATGTTTGTAGCATGGTAACTGGGAAAGAATATGTTTATTATTTTGAGTTTAGGTGAAATGGTGCTATCATGGTGTTACCGATACTCATTGTCTTCCTGTCAGGCCAGGATAGATGTCCTGGTGGGAAGAGGAGGGAACCCAGAGCGTCGTAAGTTGAATATCAACCCATTCAACCTATGCCACACATTTTGAGTTTAGGTGAAATGGTGCTATCATGGTGTTACCTATACTCATTGTCTTCCTGTCAGGCCAGGATCTGATCGGTGGGATGTGTGACAGCATTGTCTTTTGGACACGAGTGCACTTTTGTGGCGGACCGCCAACTTTGTGGTGATAACGCATGTCATCACTACCCGTGATCCTCAGCAAACCGATGTATCCAATCCCACATGATCCTTTGCCGTCTACCCCTATATAAGCCAGCTGACTTTTGTAAACGAGGCCAGTCTTCTGGGACAATATCCCGGGGCTGAACATACCCTTCACCTTCCCCTGATATCCTTTACTCCTTTCGCCTTGGTACCTCTGAACTACGACTGAATAAAGCACCACTCTTAAGCAGCTCAAGTTGTACTCTTCGTATCACCGCAAGGTCACAAGGGCAAGGGAGGTCACGTGACCCTTGCACGAAACGGTCGAGGTTAGGAAACGATGTAATTAAAGACTCTTTATGGGAATTTCACAGTTTCCCAATGACTGACGTTACTCGTCTTTCATCAGCAATTGGGAGCAAGGAATATTATGCTGCTGGTTTAGCCATGTCCATAGTCCATGGTGGACCATCACCACATTTTCTTTCACCACACTTGTACCATTGGCTCATTGCAAGGGAGTACACTGCATGTAAGGAAGCCATCCAATCTGAGGGAGTCATTGAGTTCATCTCACAGGTGTGTACATCTCTTTGGTTTCCCTACTAGGCTTGTTCCTACATTGCGTAATTAAATTTCCAATTCAGTTGACTACATTAAAATTAATTAATACCGTACACCAACACACGCAGAGATAGTATAGGCTTGAATGTCTTGCGCTCATATTTACAGATAGAGGAAGCATCCTCCCAACAAGAACTGTTGGATGTCATGTCGATGAATGAGACCTTGCTGGAAGTGGCAGGATGCCTCCGACCAGCCACAATGGAGTCCAGGGTGGTTTTGATTCATGATATTGTGAAGTTTTTTTAGTGTGACAAGATTGCAAGATGCAAAAAAACAGTATGGTGATTTAATGTGATACCGGTATGCTCTAGCACTACAATAGAATGACTAATATTTCCTGGAACTCACAAATGTTGTGCAGGTCTTCAGATGGCCTTGCTGCCTTTGGATTAATGGACAGCATGAAAACATATCTATCTGCATGGAAACCTATGTTCTGTGGAGAGAAGCAGAAGCTAACAGCACAAGTAATGAATAATCTTTTTCTCGTGTGCAGAGCAGAGGAGGGCAGTACGCGGTATCAACTCGAGTCAGAAACATTAAGTTTCTGCTACGATTTCATTCAAGACATTGAAGGTAACTATAAGTACTACCAGATTTGTGGACCAAAGTACTGGTAAGATTTAATTGCATGGCTCTAATGGCAGGCAAAAAAATATATAATATTTGCAGTACACACACAAACAATAAATGCGGTCCAGGCGTAATGCCTGTACGGAAGGAATACAGACGGTCATAAATACTGATAGGATAAATAACGAAGGGACAGAATAACGACACCAGAAAAAATCCCAAATGGGAATAACCGACAATGTAGAAATACCGAACAAAAATAATACAGATGAAGCAGAAAAATGGAAAAAAATACGAACGACACAGCAGAAATACCTGCAAACAATGTATCCGACAAAGTAGAAATAACAAATGAAAATAATATCGACGCGGCCGGAATTACGAGACAGACGAAGACGCATCGAAGGACAGAAAGGAAACCCGTCGAACGTGTCGAAAGCGATGGCATACAATATGCATATGTGAGGTTAAAAATGGGGGGAAAAAGAGTAAAGGGAAGTGAATAAGGAAAGGCAAAATGTCATAGTAGGTAATAAAGAAGGGAAGGGATAATAAGGTATTCTGGTGGTGTCGAAAACAGGAGAAGGAGATATTGCTGAAGGATAGTTAATAAGGGCAAAAGGTGTATTTGAGAAGTGGTAATAAACTTAAGGTTGTAGAGGTGTGTAGGTGCATTAGATATTTAAGTGTGTCGTAATTTGGAGGTGTCATGATTTTAGGTTTTAGGAAAGAAGGCTGTCGACATTAAGGGCCGTCTGTATTATGACCGTAGGTATTACGTACCAGACCCGCAGCGGATGCTGAGGATCTACTACAGGATTTTGCTGGCTGCAACGACGAGGACGATAATGATTATAATGATGTTTAACCGTACAGTGTTACTAAGAGTACTGAAGCACATTTAAAGGAATACTGTATGGTGTCTGCAATACTATTGACATGGTTAGTAATATGACTCCCAGACATGTAACATTAAACAAATGAGAACCAACCCTCAAATAGGGGTTTACGCATTAAGCAAAAGAGAACCAACCCACATTTCAGGGGTTTACCGTTACCAACTAGAATGGTCCTATATTTCTCAAACACCTTCATTTAAGTTGTAATGATACCTATGTTCTACGCTGAGGCCTTTATGAATAATATGAACCATAAACTTAACTGTACTTTCTGGACAATCACACTTCTGTTGGTTGGATCCTTGCTGCATAACACCGTGGCTCTTACAGCCAAAGTGGTGTAAGCCACAATGGCCGCCTCGGACAGTGCAGTTGTCACAGGCCGTGACATGGCAACACTGTATTGTCCTCCAGCCCGCATGGGCTGGGGGTGGTGAGGGGAAGAGGAATAAAGACACTTGGAGTTGGAACCTTGTTCTGGTCACTTGTGGTTTGGGGGGCTCTCCCCCTTTGCATTGCAGGCCGTAGGTGAGTACTCCAGGTCAGGAGGGCTTGTAGCCCGACATCCAGGGACGTCAATGACGTCGGGATGTGACACAGTTCCTGGTAAGAGTGGACATATGGGGGATTCCTCTGAGCAAGTTGAGTCAGAAGAGGACGTGTCTTCAAGTATTGGGTCGGAATATGTTCCCAGTAGACACGAGGTCTCAGATTCATTGTTACATGAAGAAACTTCTGGGAAATCGAGAAAGGTATTGTAGGATATGCGTATGATGACTCAACCCCATGATCTTGCCGGCGAAAATCCTGCGAAAATGGCCAGACAGCTGCAGGTAAGGCATCTGCTCAACTGAATCAAAAGTTATTAAATATTAATGACTCAAATTTTCATTACAATTTGCTGTTTCCTGAAATAGTCAAGTACCATTTTCTCGGAAACCAGATGAGATACAGCCCTGGAAAATGTCTCATTTTAAAGGTATTTTGAAAACAGTCAGAGTTTTTTTTTTTTTTTCACAAAATTATTTTGCACTGTCCTGTTGCACATCCCCGAGTTTCATTTTGGGATTTTAATGTGATCAGAGGGTACAGGTTTCAAATATGTGGAGAAATAGCCAACATACCAGATCTATATAGCTTAGCACAAAACTCTGGCTTATTAGCCGAATCTAACTGAGTCATTACCAGTAGTCTCCTAAGAAATATTTAATTCATAATATATGGCAACTAAAAAAATTCAATACAATTTGCAAGAAAAAAAAACCACTTGCTTCATTAACTTACCCCAAAAATTAACTTGCCTAGTATTTGATTATTATATGCTGGAGTGATGCAAACTCAGCACTATGGATTTTTTTGCAGTCGTGGAAGTGTTTATAGTGACCTCTGCAATCTCCTTCTTTTCTCCTTCTGATAAAGTATAAACCCGACCAGTTGGCTTGTAGGGATTCACTGCTCATTATACATCAGTAGAAGGAATCCTGATCACATCAGATTGTGAAGGGTGTAAAGAAGATGAAGGTTGTGATGGGTGAAGATGTGTCCACTCTCTTTCACTTCATTTTCATCTCCATTTCTTTTAACTATGAACTGAAGATTTCAAAATTATTATTATTTTTTTCGGATGGCTCAGCTACCCAATATAGGAAATACAAAGAACTTTCTGAACCTTGCAGGCACAAAATTTATTTTGGAAGTGAAGCAGAATGGCATTTTGCAGCTAAAGCTCACATTAAAAGCCCATGTGATGGGGGGTATGGGGAACTGGAGGCAGCAAAGACAAGTCTACAAATGCCATACCAAAATCAGATCATGGTACCCGCCTTTTCAACTCTATGAATGTGGGGAAAGCCGGACCTTTCCAGGACCATGCACTTTACATACTTTACACAAGGAGAGTACATGGAAAATGAACAACAGCTAGCACATCAGTTCTGTCAGATTGTGGCAATTCCAGGTACTCAAAAGTTCCACCCAATTGGGGCCATGCAGACGGGCCAAGCTTAGCCGCGGCTGGCCGCGGCCGCGACAGTTCACACCTAGGGGCCCCCAGGCAACGCCACGGCCCAACTTCCTGGAAGTTGGCCAGGGCGGCGGCCAAGCTTGGCCCGTCTGCATGACCCCATTCAATGTCGGTCTGACCAGTTCGGCTGAATAATAATATTATAACTGCATAATGACTGTACTATTTCCTAGCATACAAGACGAAAGGCAAATCCTCGCAAGCGACAAGACCGTCAAGTGGAGGAGGTTTGCCCAGTGCCAGCAGAAGAAGACACAAGTAACCACCATGGGTGCTTGGATGGAAATATGGCTGTGGCAGAGGTGCAGCAACGTGCACGGGGAAGGAAGAGATAACTATTCCGAAGCTCAGCACTAATGAGGTCTACTATTGCCGACAAGTGAGTTGTTACCATTTTGGAGTGCATGATATGGGTAGTGACAGAGCCAATATGTATTTCAGGAATGAGGCAGTTGCCAGCAGAGGTTCACGGGAGATTGCATTTTGCCTTCTTCATTACGTGAAGGACCTTCCTGCTGCTGTTACCCGGCTCATTTGTTATGCGGATACTCGCGAGGGCGCGCACAGCCGAGAGGACACAGAATGAAGTAGCTAAATTGAAGCGCCAAGGAATGATGGTGGCATAACAGCCACAAGAGAGCATTCCCCAGTCTGGAGGAAGACTGGAAACTTCCAGTGTCAACTGATGAAGAATTGAAAGATACGGAAAGTTGCTTGGCGGACACTGGAACCGCAAATAAAATTGTAAATGTCTTTCTTTTGATAAAAACATTAATTCTGCAGTATAATTATCGTACCTTAAATATGGACATTATTTTTGTTTTGTGTTGCCTTAAGTTAGATTGTAAAATTTAATACAGTACAGTAGACTGTGTATGCAAAACACTTCATTCTGTTAGAAAATCATAATATGGTATTTAATGTTTTTATATGTCGGTGTGTTTCATTAACGTTTTTTCTCCTCTTATTATGCTGATCTTTTTTGTGTTCCGACCATGTCCCAGTGACAGATAATCGGGGTTCTACTGTAACTTATTCATGCCCATTTGCTGTGTGACATAGCTCCTATGACACCTTCCTCCCCACATGAACACAAACTTCCACTTTTATACAGTATAATTACAGCCTGTAAGTTGTATAATATACCGGTACTGTATCATACTGAAAGGTTCTTTTATTCCAGGCAAAGCATTTGGGGGAAATGACATCCAAAGGCGATTCGCTGCAACGCCAGATTCACGGCATCCTGATGCAAAACAGTACATCAAACGAGATGGCGACAAAATTCAGCTGTTTTGGGCCGAAGAAAAAGAGATCTTTTGACGGCCTCTAATTGTCAAAAGTCATCATATAGGTAATGTATTTCTTAATCTGGCACAGTTTATACAATTACCAGAATGTGAATGTGATTTATTTTTGGAAATTTCAGCTGCAGTCTAGCTGAAAAATGAGGTGACCATAAAAGGCATACGACGGCATGTGGGAAAGTTCCTGGCAGGAGCAATCGACAGGGAAGGGGGAAGGAAAAAGAGAGGCAACGGCAGCAACTCAGGCCCCTGCAGAGCTTGTCTGAGGCCCGATGTTAGAGGGTGCCAAAACATGTCCATATTGACTACTTTTTCACTCATCCTGTGTAAGATAATATTACAGCTACTGACTTTTGGGGTGCCCATTTACATGGAATGTGTTGCCTTGATTTTTCCCTCCTGTCCCCCTATATGCCAATAAAGCCATAATTTGCTAAGTGAATGAGGTACTTCTATACATTTCCTGAATGGCAAATGAGTCTTATAGATTAAGGTTACACCATGCACAATGCTCACATATCCAGCACACGTCTTTCAGGTGGTCAGATGGTGGACATCCAGAGGAGAACCAAAAAAACAAAACAAAAATAAACAACACGCACACAGGAGAGAAACCATTTGTTTGCCAATAATTTTGTTACAAAGCATGGACTGATAATAAGTTAAGAAGACAGTCAAGACACATGTTTATGCGGGATTTAATGTACTTTGATATTGGGCATGGAAAGAATGTACAGTACGATCAATACACTGAAGATGTTGAACTAGATGAACTTTAAATATATTGCTTCCTCTGCATTAATCTCCTAACCACGTTGTACTTTCCTAAACCTGAGAAAGTCCTTGACCTATCCTAATTCACACCATCCTGTGACAACGAATAAAATTGAAGATACAAAAAGTGATCGAGAATCAGGGCGACAAAAGGCGATCCCCATCAGAAGTTATGGAGCAGGAGGCATTGCTTTAGTGTGTAAGTTTCATTTCTTCTATGATGCTGAAGACGGCGACATGACAGGAAGGGAGAAGGCTAAAGTGCATTCGGATCATTCTCCCAAACTTGGGAATCATAGGCCAATTGAATATTTCATGAGATATGTGCCCGACCCAATGTTTGCCCTTATTGCGGAAATGACAACTGTGATGACGACAAGCGACACCGGGAAATCCATTAACACCGCCCCTGAGGAGATTAAGAATAGGTTTGTTGGGATCAATGTCACGATGTCCTGCCTGGGGAGAAATTTTTATTCCCATAATAAATGTTTTATTTGGGAACATATTTAATAATGCATTGGTACTGGGCAAACAAAACCAGAGTTCCAATTGACTCTGGGGTCATGCCGCGAAACAGATATTTCAGCCTGAGATACACCAGGGACAACTCGAACAACGAAGACGGACATTTTGTCCAGTACCTGTGTATCGTATTGAAGACTAGAGAACGCCCCGTGAAGGAGGTACACCTGCAAAGCAACGTGACAATAACGAGTATGACACTGGAAATGCAAACCACAAGGTGGTAACAGCCTTACGCTGTCGTATGGCAGGAAAAAAAGACATACATGTCTTCCATACGTTTTCCCTGGCCATGAAAAAAAGTTATTAACTATCTAAGTGGACCATTGCAGCGGACAAAACAATTATAGATGCCTCTTCACATAGTGGGTACGAGTATCCAGTCCGGACCTTCTGACGACTACCCAGTCGTACCGCAGCCTATGGGAATCCAGACGTAGCAACTTTAGCTACGTGTACCCAGTCGGACAGCACCGCTGTTCCTGTTGTGACTGCAGCCTATGGGAATCCAGATTATGGCATGAAGGACTTTCTGGCAGGAAGAAATGAGATATCGTAAGTGATTTCCATTCGTTTTTTTCTGCCCATAAAGGAGTAATAAAGAGTGGGCAGACGACTGCAGCGGACAAAGCAAAAATCTCGTTCACATCGTGAACTCCTGTGAATTGTCGGGTGAGAAAATCGAACTCCCGACACTTCTAGCGAGGACATACTTTCATGTCGGCGAACATCTTTCATTACCAGAAGGAACTGCACATGAAGACAATCAAAACATATCTGTTCACCGAGGTGGTTCAAAATCCAAATCCTACAAGAGCAGCACTGAAGATGATGATCATAACTGGCCTTCTTTGACTGGGCTCACAAATCTCCCCGAACGTCCTAGCACAGTTATAAAAGCACAGTTATAAGTTGATATACGTGTCTCCGTCCAGCCGTGGTCGCAAGAGGATTTGGTTGGCCCTGCACTTTGAATACTCTAAGGTGCAAGAGATGTGGGAGGCTTTCAACATCTTCTGTCTGCATGTGATCTCAGTCCTGGCTGAGATGAACAGCTAACTGGAGTAGGGCAACTGTGAGGATGTGACGGGGACGTTGGAGTGAAGATAATATTTTGTAATACTGTATCTTGTTTGTAATATTGTATTTTGTTTGTGATTTTGTACCTTGCTTGTATCTTGGTATCTTGGTTAATAAACCGGGTACGAGAGGCTCTCGAGCCGCACTGGCTGGTCAGCCCTTAACACCCCTTTAAAGTGCATCACCCTGAACAAAAAACGAGTTACGACGAGTGTCACTTTTGGAAAACGTACAATTGGCACAGACGTACATCATGAAATTTATACCAGACAGAAAGATCTTCACCCAACAATACTTTTTCTGGATTATAAACCGGTAGGGTCTACTTCATTCTGCAATGAGATATCTCAAGAGAGGAAATAAATACACTGACAATTCATGCATAGACGCAGAACAGATTTGTGCTTTTAGCATTTGAAACAATATTGGTTTAACGATACAGTTCCTTACTTGAAAAATCTAACCATCTAATTTGAATCAAGCAAGTATATATTATCCTAAGGCAATAAATGTGTCTAGCTCTACATTAACTGTTAACTTATGGCTAAGTAATGTTTGGTTGAACTGCGACTTCACGAGCAATGGATCATAAAGTGACGACCATTGGCCAGTGAGAATTTCACTTTCGAAATGACAAGATCATATATGCAACTTTTCTTCTTGTAGTAGTGGTCACAACAAAAGGGGACGAAAGAGGGACAACTCAACCTCCATTTAGACGGACATCTTGTACAGTACTTCTGTATCATAATAAGAAGAAAGCTACATGAAGGAGGTACACTTGCCAAGCAACGTGACAATAACGAGTATGATGCTGCTGGACTATAACGACAAGTACCATGAGCGTCCAGCCTCTTGTGAAGCAAACCACTACGTGGCAACAGCATTATGCAACATCTACCCAGAGGCGACGTATTCCAAGTCGTGTATCCCAGGCTAAAAGGGACGGAACACTCAAGGGCGGAGTCACAATCCGCAAGCTTCTCTAGCTCCATACCTCCCCTGCCTGTACCGGCCTGGAAGCGTCTCATTTCACCTTCTATTAGCAATGACACGAAGATTAGTGGCTTCGCCTGGCCCGAATAATGTGTCTTGCTATGCCAACGCCATGTGTGTCGATTCGCGTAAGCGGACTTTAAGCTGCCTACAAAACTTACGAAAGTTGTATACTGATATCTCTGGATTCGATCCTGACGATCGAGGAGGTTTGTCTGCACAGCAATACTTTTTCACTATGGAAACTGCTTGATACGTGGACTCTACACCGTCATGGTACGAGAGGGAAATGAATGGCTGCACGTAAACGACCAGACCGTCAATATTGAACCGGAAATGGAAAACCACATGAGGGATGCAGTTGTCCTCTTTTTAGTACCATTTGAATCCGACCATAGCTACTTTTCGAGGTGTCCCACAATAAAATGCCCAAGGCGATGACGAAGACGCGAAGACAGGTCAAGAGGAAGTTTTATAATCATCATCAAGTTTTATTCTGAATTATTATTCTTTCCTCAATCTGAAATATTTAAATATGACCGTTCATGGTCATCCACCACGTAATGTTCTTTAATTGTTACGCTGCATATGTTATGTAAATATGCATTGCACTAAGAAATTTGGTCGGAAGGATACCGTGAATTTTCATTTGAAATTTGTTCACACTGGCAAGAAATCAGGTCATAATGTCTGACGGTGATATGAGGACCACTGTCCTGAGAGCTCAGTCCTGACCCTGACGCCGTTTTTTCAGAGCATTATCTTCAGGCAGGTTCTGGCTTGCATCAGACACATCAACAGGCAGCTCGATGTAAATGAAGATATAAACCGCCGAAACTGGCAGAGAAGACAATGCAATTGTACATGCTGAAATCTTGAACTGCTACGAAATCAAAAGGCAATGTTTACGAAGATCATTAAAACAGGTCACAACAACAGTGGTTATCCATCTACGCAACACCATGAAGAACTTGTTGAAAATGCAAGGACCTGACTGGGAACCAGCTATTTCTTAAATCGACTTGAAACGCAGATTTTGCTGTAAACTTTTCACATCTAATCATGAGCATTAAATACATCATATTTATGAGCCACGAATTCTTATTCAGACATTTGAGTATCAGGAAACCGGGAGTCATGATGAATTTGACATACCTGACATACCTGAGCGAATGATCATCCCGGAATATATATCTGGGCCGACTACGTTCATTTGCAGTCGGGCAATACACAACTTCAACAGTGCACACTACTTAATCCATCCTTCGGCCAATCGCAAAAAATGTAACACGATCTGATAACTGCAATTTGAACACACCTATATTGTAAATAGGACCTACTCAACTTCTCGGGTCTGTATATATTAACTATTGCACCGGATTTACGTCGTTCATTAAAATGATGCATTTTCCTGAATATCATCGAGCACCTTCCAGTAACTCTTTTTGAGCATCTTCGCATAATCGGACCAAATTGTCTGTCAAGATCATTGTGACCAAGGTGTTTCGAGTTGGATGTTAATTACAGAAGGGGACTTGTGAACTGGTGTGCTACACTTCATACCATGTGGCACAGAAGGTTGGAAGAAACCATATTTTTCAGTACTTGCTTCTTCGTAAATAATTGTGAAAAATTGTGACTCAGGAAAGTCAGAATTGCAGTTGGACCACTGATATTCATCCTCTTTTCTTTGATCATAGAGAATGCACATTAATCAACGCAGACGAACGACATCCAGTGTTACATCCCACGCAATTATGAATCCCAGCGACTACAAGAACAGTCTCTCCAGGCAAGACAGCACAACAGTGGAGCGAAGATCCCGACGGTGGCGGAGTGAGGAGAATGCATTTCCTCCTGCTCAGGAAGCCACGTACGAAGATGCCTGATCAAGGTTGACGACATTCCAGTCATGATTATTTCACTGGACTGCTGGACAAAAAGGAGCCCTGCAAAGAAATTACAGGCCGAAGAATTGATATTTTTCTATGTTTATTTGATACACTATCTGACATACATTAACTTTGTAACAACATTATTATAGTTGACTTGATAAACTAACACAATGTACGTTTAGGTTCAAATATTTCGAGCTTGCAAAATTGCGGGCAATGTAAGTAATACCAGAGTTCAATCATGACATGTCAGACCTCTTAGTTATGATTCTGACACCATTATGTGGGATGATGCCCTCATATGAGTCGCAGGAGAGGTTCAATGGAATGCCCTACCTGAGGTACCAACCAAATTCTGATTGAGAAAATGTAAAACCAGGCAGAGGAATTCACATGTGATCTGTCCAAATACGTGCGTATATGATGACTATTATATTGTCCTGAAATGGCTTGAGGTGGAAATGAAGCTAGAGTCACTCAATGAGAATTTTATGAAAAAAACATATGTTACGCAGTTTTGTGTCCTCTTATCAATGGCGCAAAGAAAAAT
>KZ539544.1:0-12342 GCA_000934665.2 Catajapyx aquilonaris | reverse complement strand
GGGGGGGGGGGGCATAGCATTGTTGAAAAAGGAGATTAAAATAAAGATTGAATGAATTTTTGTGAAATATATCATTGTTGATTTTTTAAACGATAAAAGCAATTTGGTCTTTTTTTGAAATTTTTTTTAAAAAAATTGGTAAAGAACAATGCATTTTATAATTTTTTGTTAGGAGATAACGGCAAAAAATGTAAACATTTTGGGCATATTAATAGCATTGTTGAAAAAGGAGATGAAAACAAAGCATGGATAAATTTTTTGTGAAAATATTGTTGATTTTTTTAAAATAATAAAAGCCATTAATACCGTTGAAAAATTTTCAGATAATAATCATACCATTGTTGGTCAGGAACTAGGACCAGTACTTTATGATTTTTGGTGGGAGAAAATAGCGAAAATGGCAAATATTTTGGCACAGCATTGTTGGAAAAATAGCTTGGATAATATATTGTTGTGAAAATTTTGCAAATATGTATTGTTGTCGATTTTTTAAATGAGCACAGAATTTTTTAAATAAAAATATAGTGAAAATTAAGAAGATCGTTGGTCAACAATGAGCACGATAAATGAACACTTTGGAGAAAAAATGTAAAATTCTATCATGCACCATTGTTGGACAAACAGTAGGCACTATAAATACATTTGAAAATAAGTTCTACCCTATTTTGCTAAAGAACACAAAAAAATTGTAGTTAATTATTCACATAATTTGAACGCTACAACTGACCAAATTATTTACAAAAATTTGCACAATAATTTCCGTAATATATATTGTTGTCGCTTCTTAAACAATGAGTGCCTCAACTTTCCTGCCATTTCCACCCCCTGTACCTGCACCGTGATTAATTACTGCTAATGAAGGCTCGTAGAGAGTAAACTTGACTAATTACGACCGTCTTTAACAACTGAAAATTGTTGTCTCGTTATAAGCCAAAATTTTAATGAGTAAGATTCGCATTATCATTCTCCTAATAAACTTGTCCAGGTCAGGGCTTCCAAAGAGCACGCAACAAAAACACTGGTGATTATTCGACCATAACTTGTAATCCCAAAATAATTGAGGTCATAAACAGGCCTCAGTGTGTGTTAACTGTCACAAATGCATATGCCACATGTACTCGCGCAATAATCCTTGTGCTGTAACTAGTAGAAAATCTGACATTGGCTGTCAGTTGAGGTCAGGTCATATAGTGACCACCCTGTCCACCTGCAAATATAATTATAATTAATTAAACAAGATATTTGATACTCCTATCCCAGCCTTATGGAGTCCCCCGTGTCGTACGGATAGGGGTTGCCAGTTTGGTGGACAATTCTGTCGTAGTTGGACAACCTTGTAAAATTTGGCTCAAAAACTAGTTTCAAGATGAACCCAAAAAATCAATTTGACTCCACCACAGAAGCAGCATCATCCTCCCCTCTATCCCTCCCCCTCTTCTCCCTCCTCTCCCCTCTACTCCTAGCTGGAAATACAGCCTGGCCTTCTGCTGACATCAAACACGACCTGTCGCATTCAAATTCAGAGCCGTTTTTCACATTTGCATGAAATATGAGCTACTCCCCTTTTTGCTCCTTCCCCCCCATCTTCCCTCCTCCCCCTCCTCCTTCTGTCGTCTGCACCGCTGTCTCATCGCCTTAAGTGTATAAGGAGCCGGGGTTCGATTCGTCAAATGAATCAATTTGATATGATAATGGAAGACGACACATGGCTGCCACCCAAACGCACCCGTCTTGCTGATCTGGATCAAGGGATCTCAAAGGATCAGGAACGACTTACCTTTGATTACGACAATTAATTCTGATTTGTGTACATTGATCCTCATGATCCTGAGGGTCACTCTGCCGTCAGATGTAAGAAGACCGTAACTCAAAAACTAGTAAGGGGGAAAGTCGCATGCACGCCCTGCACAAATCCCCTCTGAGTCAGGGGGGATTAGTGCAGGGCATGCATGCGACTTTCACCCTTACTAGTTTTTGAGTTACGGTCTTCTTACATCTGACGGCAGCACTGATCTCGCTTCGAAGAGAATTAAAATTAGTTTTTTTTATTACTGGTGATCATGATCAGTTTACTGATCCCCTTAACAGTGATACTTAAAACCAGTTTTACTGAGCTCAAATCCCTTTCGAAACATAAATAACTGCATAAACTACTTTACTATCAATATATCTGATACTCGTTCAATATTAGCCATCATAACCTTGATCCAAATAATGATCTTCATCTTTGATCGTCTCTCCAAAATTAATATTAATAAATATGACATTTTTTAAACTATTAATATTGTAGAGAGGATCCAAATCCCATCTTGATCCTCTCTCTAATATTATTAATAAAAATATCACATTTATTGTTAATGATTTTGGAGAGAGGATCAAAATGAGATTAGTATCGTAAGACACTGCACTATAATGTAATATAATATTTTTATTTATTTATATCCCATTGGGAGAATCGGCGCTCCATTAGGGGGGTGGAGTACCACCATTGGATGGGGCCAAGGATAGGGAAGGAAGCGGCTGTGGCCTATTATACAGAAACCACCCCGGAATTATCCTGGGGGGACCATAGAAGCCCACAGAAAACCACCGCCAGGGTTCCCGGCCCCGAGATTCGAACCCAGGACCTCCCGATTAGCAGTCGGGCTCCTTAACCACCACACCAAGTTGCTTCGGTTATATATAATACTAGCTGCGGCACCCGGCGTTGCCCGGGAAGAAATGAATGAAGGGAAAACACCTGCCAGTACCCCCGTCCACTGTCTGTCTTTCTGTGTGTCCGGCCACCAATACCATCTGTGGTCCTGCTACTCCAAAACCTTGAACATCTCCCGCCTGTATAACGGCAACCGTTATTTGCCTGCTATCTGTAGTCAACCCCCAACACCTCCATCCTCTCCCGGCCTGGGGGTGGAGCACAGACGGCAGGCAAATGACGGTTGGCAGGCGGACAGACAGACAGACAGAGAGGCAGACAGACAGACTCACAAAAGGCTTTATTTATACAGGGTGGTCCAAGTTCAAGTGTCGTTTTATGACGGCGATTAATAGAAGCGCTTAACGATGACAGCAGCGACGTTTAAAATTGCCCACTTCGATGGCGCCGAAGATGCGCCGAAGTGGGACATTTTACGCGTCGCTGCTACGTCATCGCAAAATCACTGCTATTAATCGCCGTTATAAAGCGACACTTGAACTTGGACCACCCTGTATAGATAATACTGCTTCCTAAGATGTAATAGAACCCTCCTAACCTGGTGCTCAAGAAGCGCCATCTATGTAAGATGTATGGTACTACATGGACAAGCGGCTTTGCCAAGTTAAGGCAAGGTGTTCACTAGTAGCTATGCAATAATATAATTGGCAAATTCCCCGGATGTCCTGCTCCTAACAACTTAATTGATACCAACATAGGACTAGATTTTAATCTCAGATTAATTATTTAAACTTCGACAGAGACTAAACGCTCTTTATTCCTCCAATAAAAACCGGGATTCTCTATTCGCTCACTCCAGTCCCAATCATCGGCCTGGTTTTCAGTCCATGCGGAAGGATTAGCTTCGTTGTCCTCTGGAATGGTAATCGCACCAAAAGTTGATGCAATTTACTCCCAGTTTATCGGATTCAACTGCTTCCCTCTAGCGGGCGAAGGACTGAATATTTCGACATGGATTAAGTCATTCCCTAGATCCATCCTCCTTGATGGAGATATGGGTTGGAGAAGAGGGAGAAGAGGGCAAAAGGGAGAAGAGGGAGTAGAGCCAATGGGAAAAGGAGATGGAAGACAGAGGAAATGGAACAGAAGAAATGTGAAGTAGATATTTTGGCCACGTGTGAAATGGGATTTTTTTTGGGGGGNGGGGGGGGGGGGAAGAGTCTAAGGGAGAAGAGCTGAATCAGTTTTGAGAGAATGTGGATCAAGGGCTTGATCTGGTTTGTGATGTAGTTATGCGGCGTCCTTTCTGGGAGGATATATACAAAGAGTGGATATTCGGAAGTTGGGGTGAAGTTCAACCTAGTTCAGAGTATGATCCTATGTTTGATTCGGAGCAGCATGATCCGTGTTTGATCCGCTGCTGTCCCAAGGAGAAACACCCTAGATGCCTCCCTAGATGCGAGTCAGAAACTCCCCACTGACCCGCACCTCCTCCAGGGCAGGGAAAGGAAGGATTCGGCTGTGGCCTATTTTGCTAACTAGTAAGGGTGAAAGTCGCATGCATACCCTACACTAATCCCCTCTGAGTTAGAGGAAATTAGTGTAGGGTATGCATGCGACTTTCACCCTTACTAGTTTTGTAGATAGGGTGTTTCTGCTAATCGGGAGGTCCTGGGTTCGAGTCCCGGAGGCCGGCGGTCCTGACCTTGGTTTTCCATGGTCACTCCAGGAAAAATTTCCGGGATCGTACCGTAAAATAGGACACAGCCGCATCCTTCCTTTCCCTGCCCTGGAGGAGGTGCAGGTCAGTGGAGGGGTTCTGACTCGCATCTAGGGGGTCATCTTGGTTGAGGGACTACACACGACCTCCAACTTGATGACATTGCACATGCACCAGTGTGTCCCCCTCCTATCCCTACCCTGTCCCTGCACATAGTGGTATTCCACTAGCCGGCCTTGGTGGACTAGCGTTTAGCGCGCTCGCCTCTGGTCCCAAGGTTGTGGGTTCGAACCCGGCCAAGGTCGGTGACTTTTCTCCTGGTGGTAGAAAGTGAGAGTGCGCCTTCCCGCGGAGGGGAAGTAAAGCCGTCGGTCCCGTGTGCTTGTGTCATTGCGCGAGTGCACGTTAAAGATCCCCAGAGTGGCCAAATTTCCAGGAGGAGGACCACCCCCTGGCGTCGGTGTTGAGCCTTAGAGGCAGAAATAGGCCGACGTTAAGCCCCACAAAGTTAAGTTCAGTGGTATTCCACTCCCCTAAGAGAGTCCATGGCTCTAGCACGGGGTATATCTAGTTTAAAAAAAGATAGGGTGTTTCTCATTGGGAAGGTAGATCATCATGATCTGTGTTTGATCCAAATCACGGCCGTCCCAAGGAGAAATGCCCTATCAGCAAAACCAGTAAGGGATGACCTGCACTAATCCTTCATGAGTTAGGGGAGATTAGTGGAGGGTATGCATGCGAGTTTCACCCTTACTAGTTTTGTAGATAGGGTGTTTCTCCTTGGGAAGGCAGATCAGCATGATCCGTGTTTGATCCAGATCAGTCGAATTCAATTCATTCAACTCATTACTTTCAGGGAGATGAAGTGGCGTCGCGGTAACGCGTGCGCCCACGGATATGAAGGTCCCGGGTTCAATCCCCACCCGGGGTTCCCACCTTTATCCGTGCAGAGTTGGGCCATCTCTGGCTTCATTTCGGGTGGAAATTTCCTAAAGACTAATCCACCCGGGGGAGTTCACAAAATGACCAATTAACGACAGCGCACATGCACTTTGCACATCCCCTCCTACCAACCCTTGGAGTACACTAATTAAGATCTTCTTAAACTCGCTCCAAAAATACTAATGGTGGTAATCCACCACCCCCTAAAGACCCAACAGGTCAATCACGGGGTAAATATATTTAAAAAAAAACTCATTACTTTCACATTAATATCAGAATACCAGTGATATTTGGACGGCGTTGTGGAATAATGAGTCAACCCACATTGAGAACAGTTTTGAGAAAAGGGGCTTTGAAGATCATACCTGTGACTCTTATTTATGGTCATTTATGCAGATTTCGCCAGCGTGATTTTAACTGAAGGTAGTAGGTGCCTGGGCTTAGCTCAACTTTTCCATTTTTGTGGGTTGACACATTATTGCTTAACACCGTCCATTTGATCGCGTGTTTGATCCAGATAATCCGTTTGAACCGGATCAGTATGAACCTGTTTGATCCGAATCAGTATAATCCTATACTTAATCAGGATCAGTATGATAAGGGTCATTTTGATCCGTTATTTTGATCTGGATCATACAGCTCATAGTGCTCATGACCTTCAAACATGATTTTACCTTGACTTCCTGATTCTTCAGCTGACCTCTTCTGGAGCTAATTCCACTGAATCAGAGTGATCCTCATTTGTCCTGGAGTAGGAAATGGCTCCACCTGACAGGCGGAAATGAGACTAAATTCATTACCCATCTTCTCCCTCTCTTCCTGTCTGATCCTGCTCTTCCCCTTCCTTCCCGACAGGAGAGAAGCGACAGGACTTAAGTGACTCAATCTGCCATTCCTTAATTGAGTAACTCTGGAAGACATTGTCATGGCCTCAGGTCACTCACCGGATTCGTCCAGGTGTCAAAGGTCACATTTTTGTTGACCCGATAAGATGGGTAAGTGCACTTTTGTGTTTTGAGAGAAAAAGGAGATTGGGATTGGTAACACTGAGGCCTATGCTCAGCTTGAGCTCTCCTCATCCAAGCGCGTTCCCAAGCAGTCGACTGTGAGTGGATCAGCTGGGTATGGGAGGGGCGAGGGGCACTACATTATGCCACAGCCGATTGGATCAACTAGGGTGCGACATGACGCGCTTCAAATGGTTTGAGACTCTTGATTCTGCCACTTCACTACTTCCATGTTATGTGAAAAAAGGTGAGGATTAGCTGAGTATGGCAGACATTTTGAGTATATATTTGAAGGGGGGTTTCAAATTTTGATCTAAATTTGACTTCAATTTTGACCCGACTTATGTTCCATTTTGATCCTAATTTTCATCTTAATTGAACGGAATTTTTCTCCTGCTTTGGTTTAATTTAATCTCATTGTGATTCCAACTTTGATCAGGATCTTAATTTGGTCCTACACTCTTAACCATTTACCTTCTCTAGAGAGGGTAAGAAAGTGGCAATTTTTTACCTTACATTGTAGGGTAAATTGATTCTAAGGTAAATTATGCATGTATTACCTTAGAAAATAGAGGGTAAAAAAGAGGCCCCTTTTTACCCTCGATTTTCTAAGGTAATACATGCAAAATTTACCTTAGAATCAATTTACCCAAGAATATTTACCCTACAATGTAAGGTAAAAAATGGCCACTTTCTTACCCTCTCTAGAGAAGGTAAATGGTTAAGAGTGTAACATTGATCGTTCTGCCTGTATGATCCACACGAACTGATCTGCTTTATGAGACGATGATCCTCATCTGTCAAACACTGTATCTGACTGTTGAAACCGGTTGAAACTCGTGTCTTAGACGTCTCCCTTTTTTCTCAGTCTCTTTCTCTTGAACCCAATGGATTCTGGGGTGTTTGAGAAGGAGCCAATCATCATCCGGGAAATGGGCCACTTAGGTAATGGGTACCTAAGGAGAATGAGAAGGGGGAGACGGAAGGTGAAGGAAAAAAAGGACTTGGAAGAGATAAGACCAAACGTCAAAAAAGACCGACACGAGTTTTATCATTATTAAACCACGGTTTTTTCACACTTTGAGAAACGATGTATATGACTCAAACACCTGCCAAAAAATGTAATAAGATTAATTAAAATGTTATTAGGGGGAGGTGTGGTGGCCGTGATGGTAACGTCACGGCTTGCTGAGTGAAAGGCCCCAGGTTCGATCCCCGCCTGGGGAACTTTCCTTTCACCTGCGTCAGGAGGGTCTTTGACCTGCACCGAGGAGGTGTCTGGCAACCTGACCTCCTGGGGGACAGCACATGACCCATTTGTAGACATTGCACTTGCACCTATGTTCCCTCCCCAAAAAATCCCTACCCCTACCCGACATCCTTGACTCCTTGCACCGGTGAATGAAGAAAAGTGTAATACACAGAGAAAACTGATGGTGGTGTGCCACCCCCCAAAGAGGCCTTTGATGCCTAGCACGGGGTATAATAATAATAATAATAATAATAATAATAATAATAATAATAATAATAATAATAATAATAATAATAATAAAATAAATGTTATATTATAATGAGATGAAATTAACAATAATATATTCTGTAATATAAATAAGGTACAAAAATTCCATACAAGATTTTTGTACATTATTTTAATTTTTAAATATTATTTTTGTGTATTATTTTAATATTTACATTTAAAAATTAAAATAATATAGGCCTACAAAAATAATACACAAAAATAATATTTAAAAATTAAAATAATGTACAAAAGTAATATCCAAAGATAATATTTAACAATTAAAATAATGTACAAAAATTATATACAAAAAATATTTAAAAATTATAATAAGGTACAACAATAATGTACAAAAATAATATACAAAATAATATTTAAAAATTAAAATAATGCACAAAAATAAATAATATATAATGGAAATAAACAAGATTGATAATAATAAAATAATAGATTACACGTAAAGAAAATATGGAACAAATAAAATAACACAAAAATTTTAAACTGTAAATATTAATTTAGAAGGAAAGTGATATGATGAACTAAGTCGTTCAAAAGAAATTCAGTGCATTTCGCATTGAAGCAAAAAGAAAGAAAAAGAAAAAAAAGTAGTCACCATCTTCTTGAGCGAAACACTATAGTAGTGTTATCCATCGGTCGTATAATTTGCTATGTAGTGTACCGTAAGTCGAGATTAAAACTTTGGCAAACTTTTCCAAAACGAATCCACAAAAATTCCAGACGACATCTGATCTATGCAAGATTAGAACATTCTGGAAGCTCTACAAGTATTGAATCAATGAATCTGCTGCCATTGTGGGAGGGGGTCTGGAGAGGGTGGGAGGTGAGGTATTGTTACAAAGGCACTTCACAGACGAAGATGAACGATTGGAAGGGGGCCTTTTGTCCTGACGCCACGACCCGATACGCATTTCCTGTGCATCATACTTCAAACGCCCTTCCAACCATTCACGCCCCTCTCTAGCAAGCGTTGCGTGGAGAGAGGCACGAGGTCGCGTGCGTTTTCAGGCGGGCTCGAAAATGGCGACGTGAGAGGGAGAGGCAGAGGCGATTAAAGTTTCGCAATCCCGAGTGGTGGGTAAATCGATCAGGGTTCCAAAGTGCATCGCAAGTTGCATGCATGCTCCGGTCAATTACAGGGTCCAGTAAGTGATATTTTGGGTGTACAGGGGCTCACGCACGGTACACTCTTCGACAAAAAGGTCGAGATGGCTGTGGCCTATAATTACGGACACGACCCCGGAATTTTCCTGGTGAGACCATGAGAAACCACAGAAAACCACGGTCAGGGTCGGCGGCCACGGGGATTCGAACCCAGGACCTCCCGATTAGCAGTCGGATACCATATCCCCTCCGCTACCACTGCTTCGGTTATTATGTATATATTAAAATGCTATTTATTTGCGAATTAATTTATATTTATATTTATTCATTTTAATTATTTTGTTATAATTATGTGTAGGCTACGAGTATTTGTGTATATATTATTTATTTAATTAATGTACAGGTATATAATGTATATATGCATTTTTGTAGTTATTTCTATTAATGTGTCCTCATTTTATGAGTTTTAATTTTCATATATTTTCTAAAATTGTTAATCATTTTCATTAGTTCTTTTGCTAATTACTTTCATTTGCTTTCAATAGTCGATTGTCGCCATAAAACTTTGCTTTGAAGACGTTTGAATAGCGCGACCGGCAAGGGCAATTAATATGCGCTTGTTTACACACATCTATTAGCTGAAAAACTAATGAGCGACGTATTTAATTCGCGAATAGAAAAGCGGGAATGGCAAAATTTGTTTGTCTCCGATATTAAAACGCTTCCAATTAATTAGGGCGGAACTTATTATCAGCCAAAGTTGAATGCACTATTTGGACTCTACGGGTGGTTTAAAAAAAATAGACGCTAATAATTCCATCCCGACAAAATTATTGATATTGGCTAATTAATATTATACTGTAGGATGTACTTGATAAACGCCGACAACAGGCGGCTAGTTGTACATACATTCAAATGAGTCAATTTGATGCAAATGCCAACAATATGAGGTGGCTATTTTTGCACAAAAAAACGCGATTGTTTTCGAGTACAGGTAATTTTGTCAGTGAATGTTATATAGAGAGCCGCACAAAGGCTCAAAAGCCGAATTAATTTTTCAAACCAAAAAAAAACAGTGAAAAATGCCATGATTAAAACAAGACCTGTTGTTGTGTCGTGTTCACAACCTGATTTTGTTACAGTACTTTAATCTATGAATGAAATAAATTATTTTGTGTATTGCGAAAATTTAATAAATTTGTATATTGCAAAATTAATAAATTTGTACATTGCAAAATTAATCAATGTTTATATTCAAAATTAATACATTTTTATATTCAAAATTAATACATTTTTATATTCAAAATTAATACATTTTTATATTCAAAATTAATACATTTTTATATTCAAAATAATATGGTACGAGTACTTTTTATATTACAAACAATTAAATAATTAAATTAGGGTAAAAATTTACATTACAACCTGTGAATTATGAATATTAATTATGAATTATGCATTAATTAATTTTTACATTACAATAAATAAAATTTATATTACAAACTATATAATAATTTAATTAGGCTAAAAATTTAGACTACATTACAACCTATGAATTAATTTAATTAATTATTTTTTACATTGCAATAAATAAATTGTTACAATGAATAAATAAATTGTTGCAATAAATAAATTGTTACAATGAATAAATAAATTGTTACAATAAATAAATAAATTGTTACAATGAATAAATAAATTGGTACAATGAATAAATAAATCAATTTTTACAATACAAACAATAAATAACTTCCTAAACTCCAAACAATAATAAATAACTTACCTTTTAAACTACAAAAATTAACAAATTAATAAATTCTGGAAATTAACGTCTTAAAACTTAAGAATATCATGTAGGCTAATGAAAATGACAGACTTAACTGATATAGCCTATATGGCGTCAAATATTCGCATAATTTTCGGAAAAATTTGGCAACCCTGGTGACATCAGGTGGAATGATGTGTACAATCTGATGACACCTCATCTCCCGACTCCCGTTAATTGAAAATGGAATCCCCCCTCCCTCTTCACACCCTACCAATCTTAACCTCCTCCATATGCATCGAGCTTTAAAAGCAGCCCTCCTTAGTAATGGCGCCCGGAAATTGCGTCGTTGCCTGCTCTTCCCCACTTGATAAATGTGGCATCATCTAGTCCTCCTCCATCTTGGAAAACATTGCCATGCAAATCTTGTTTAGCACTAGGTGAACACCATACATTTTAAATAGGGGATTGTTCATAGTGGGCGATGATTGTATTTTTTTCGCAATTTGAATATAGAGCCAATGCTTTCTAAGGTGAGCTTAGGCAACTAAGGCATCGTGCCTTGCCAAAATCATATCCTACCAGGGAATGGATAACATAACTGGACCGGAAAATAAGCAGAACTGTTGAGGACTGACATCCAAAATGGCCGCCATTTTTTTACTCTTCCCTCCCCCCCGCCCCCTCCCTCCCCCGGAAGTAAGAAAATCTTTGGCAAATCTGATTACAATCTGAGCATCCTGTAGCCAAGGCTCAGGGCTTTGCACGTGAGCGGGTTACCGGATCAGTAACTAGGATTACAGAAGGCGGTACAATGCCTTAGGATCTCAAGGTTCTTTTTTTGAGGGTGGGCTAATACTTCTCTCCACCCCCCACTTCCTTCCACTACTCCCCGGACACCCTCCAGCTCCCCAAGGAACCTCTTCCCTTCCATCTGGATGGGCAGACCCGGATTTTGTCTCCGGGACATACCCTGGTTACGCTGACGGTTGCCTGGAACCGGAACACACCCAGCCTATATAGATTAATTATTAATCTTGAAAATTACAGTACTAGCATTTCATAGTATTCAAATAGCTATGACAGTAATGTAGTCCTTTCATTCATTCATTTTATTTATTTAATTATTTAATTTTTATTATAATATATTTATTTCGGAATGAATTTTATTATGATTATTTTATTATTATTTACTTTCATAATATTATATATTTAATGAAGTAATTTTATTATTTTGGATTAATTAATTATATATTTTGATTAATTAAATTTACATTTATATTTTCTATTTATTATCTAGCTATTAGCTGCGATACCCGTTCTTCGCACGGGGGAAAATGGGTGACGGTTCCCTTGGTACCAGGGTGATATGGCACCCGGGTGATATGGTGCATCGGGCGATGGGGGGAACGGGACAAACAAACTTTGTATTTATTTATTTATTTATTTATTTATTTATTTATTTATTTATTTATTTATTTATTTATTTATTTATTTAATGTATTTAATGTACCGTATTGATTGAATGTATTTAATGTATTTATTTACTTATTTCATGAATTTAATGTAGGGGGAAGTGGGGGAAGTGCACACCCGGGGTAAGTGCACAATATGTGC
>JYFJ02006475.1:0-19352 GCA_000934665.2 Catajapyx aquilonaris | reverse complement strand
CGGGTCAAATTGATCGTCTTGGTCTATAGAACGTCTGTGCAAAGTGGCTTGCTTTCTGCAAGATTTTGCAGCATATGACCGTTTTTCCTGTTGTACCTCTTCCACTATATTGGAAAAGGTTCTATGTGCAATGATAGAGATTGTATGAAGCTTAGCTCAATTGTGGGAATTTAGCAATTAATTATAACGGTTTCTAAGGAATATTTTGCATAGAATAGTTCTTTGAACCCATAAACTTCACCCCTTCGTTTTTTTTCTGATCCCGAGTAGCCGCATAGATATAGTTATAGCTGTTATGCTACGCACAGCCTAAACTATGGGAGCTGGGCAGTAGATGTGGCGGGAGGGGCCTTTCAATTCAGTTTGAATAATATATGCGGCATGTGGGGCTAACACAACCACCACAATTTCACCCTAAGAATCTGGCATAGGAAAAATGAGAGGTGAAGAGAGAATTTTGGGACTGTGGGAGGAAACAGAAGAACCCAGGGAAAACCCAAGTGAACACAGAGAGAAGCTCTATCCGCATGAGAAAATGCTGTCTGTCCGGCCCGGGGACCTCAGAGGCAGAAGGCTCTGATGTTAGCCACTACACCACCATGCCACCCCTAAGCAGTACTCATGACGCATGCGCACAAGGGAAGAGAACAGCTTCATCAAGTGGTGGCATGTTATATGCCCAAGAACACTTTCATATTTTAACATGTTGCTACATTTAACTGTCCTCATAATGATCATTACAGGTCAGCTGGGATTGCAGGCTCTTCAAAGGGGAAAAACAGATCTCTGGGTTGCTCCCAATGCTGGTGACATGTGCAGCTTTCTTTTTTTCCCACTGAACCCGCCCAAAATTTTCAAGCAAACATGACATGACACCCAACCCAGTTAACTGGCATGCTCAAATGTTAAGTACCTTGCGGGTAAAAGGATTTTTGGTAAAATTCAATAGGATGCCACCTCTACAGTGTTATTAACATATTATATCAGATCCAATATGAATACATTACTGTTGAAAATTAATAACATCAGACTTCGATAATTTCCCAGTCTCCCTGGCAACCCCACACAAATTCTTGCAACCCCACACAAATGCTGATGCATTTTATCATGGCTATAAAATTCAGGAACTGGCATACTCACATCTTCACCATATCACCATCTTGGAGAGTGATATCATCCTCATCTGGCAGAGGGGAAAAGTGGCACACACAGTTGTTTACCGAGACACAAGTTGGAAATGCAATGCCTGTATGGAAGAAATAAACCCATTAGTTATACATGCGCTGGTTCAACAATAGATGTTCATCACTAACCCTTCTTTTCTTTCTTAAACACCTTCCCGGTCTCTTCCAAGATACTTTTGTCCCCAAACTCGCATATTTCCAGTGCCGATGCACCAGCAACGCACTTGTCAATGACTTCCTTTAAGACACCTGTGGAGAAATAAATACACACACTTTGAGCCAACCAATAAATCAAATGATGGTCATTAGCATTCACAAGGGAACTTGCTCCCATGACCAATTGACCACACATGCAAGAATGCAGACCTGTAAGAGGAACAAACCACAAATTCCTAGGCTACCACAACAACCCCAATCCCATCCTGCCAGTATGCCCTCCGAGTCGGTTGGTTATGCCTAGCTTAATTCACACTGTGTCAACTGTGTCACTGTGTTCCTAGAAAGGTTCCTTTGTGGTCATTTCAAGGATGAAAAAACAGCAAATTCGTGAGTTTCAAGCTCAAGCATTCCCAACTCAGGCAACTGATATTGAAAAACTGAGTTTAACTTTTTCACCTAATATCAGTAGGAACGTTTACTGAAAGTGATTAATACACATAACAAAATCAATCCTGCAAGGAATCCTTTGGCGTACTTGCTGGCGTCAATTTGAAACAACCAGAAACAAGAACCAGATCCCGCCCAGCTGGTAGCCTCTGGTAGAACTAACACTGGCACTGTAAGTCCTGATGGGGCCACACCAGACCCCTGTCAACATGGCAACGCACCACATACGGTAGCGATATGGTAGTGTTTGAATTTCGCGGGCGGATGTGATGTCATGATTTGGCTCACACTTGCAGACCTCGTGAGCTCTAACCACACATCGTAGAGCAATAGCACCTTCACATCCATATACTGGTTTTTCACAAGGAATCGCTCTACCTGAAGCTTAGGCGCCATTTACCGACCACCCTGTATAATTGAGCCTGGTTCAACTTATTCCAGAGGGTCAGGTCACAGACATGCACATTATTATTATTATTATTATTATTATTATTATTATTATTATTATTATTATTATTATTATTATTATTATTATTATTGTTGCATGACCCCATTGGGATTTACCATATCCTTTAGGGGGGTGGATTACCACCATTAGAAATTGGAGCCATTAAAGAAGATCTTAATTACTCCAGGGTAGGTAGGAGGGGATGTGCAAAGTGCAAGTGCAATGTCTCTAACGGTCATTTTGTGAACTCCCCCAGGTGGCTTAGTCTGTCGGAAATTGCCACCCGAAATGAAGCCAGAGATGGTCCAACTCTGCACGGGTGGGAACCCCGGGTGGGGATTGAACCCGGGACCTTAATATCCGCGGGCGCGAGCGTTACCGCTGCGACACCTCACCTCCTCTCAGACATGCGCATTATATAATAATAATAATAATAATAATTAATTGGGTATTAGGCCCTGAGTGGTTTTCTGCCTTGACCTTCATTTTTGACGATGGTACAATTTTTGGGAATCCTATTTTTGAAGCGCCCAGGCCCATGGGCAGGATGACAGGAGGGGATGTGCAAAGTGCAGTGCAATGTCTTATCCGTGGTCGTTTGAACTCCCCCGGGTGGTTTAGTCTAAGGAAATACCACCCAAGACGAAGCCAGAGACGGCCGCTCAACTCTTCACGAGATGAAGGAGGTGTCCCCGGGCTGGGATCGAACGCGGGACCTTAACATCAGTGGGCCCATACGTTACCGCAGCACCACTCCGCCTACCCTTGTGCATTATATAGGACCAGGGGGGCTACTTTTGCACCGAATATTTTCGTAGCAACGGAGAGGTAGCTTGCCCGCAATAGTTGAAGTATACTCAATGTAGCATTTGAGAGTGCTTTAGCCTTAGATAGGGCTATAGTTGTGTTCCTCAAAAACTTTGTAGATGATGAAAAGCTAACCCCCAAATACCTGTAATCGGCAGCCAGATCAACTTGTCTCCTTTCCATATATTTGTATACTTTATCGTTGCTCGCTACCCTGCACCCTCTACAGAATATCAGCAGATGGGTCTTGCACATAAATCAGTATCCTATAACCAAGGTTTCTTATATCCAAATGCACAAGCCATATTATGGAAGTATGTTGGAACCTGACCTGCAAATTATAACCTTGCGAGCAATAACCGAGGGTTGCTTATTCGCAAGCACGGGTGAAGTGGGCGGCACCTAGCGGCGACCGCTGGAGTTACAGTCATGGCAGCCGAAAGTGGTTCTGGAAGCAGGCCGAGTATGGGGACGAAGCGAAGAATTGCTGCAACTTTGGCTTTGGGTGCATGTCGCGTTATGATCGTGCCAAAAAAAATACGCTGCACTTATTCCCGAAGTATTTACTTGCCTGATGGGGGCATGGGAGATCGAACCTCATGGGAAAATGTGCCAACACCTATACTTGCACATGACTGAAAGGACACTGGACATGCTGAAAATGAACTTTGTCAAAATATTTGCAGTACATCCTTATCTGTATACATAGTCACAACCAATATGCTCTTATCTCTGCTGCAAAATAGTGAAAAGGGAAAACAATTGGACCTACTCCAGGAGAGATTTTTAAACATAAATTTTCGTGTTGCTTTTGCATGTTGGAATTAACCTATTTCAGACTCCAATGAATTTAATACCTGTATTTGAACTTCATGTTGGTTTTATTATTTTATAGATTTCTGGCATACCGACTGCTGATAATGTTGACCCAGAAAATATGTACCGGTTCTTTACAATTTTAATATAGCCAATACTATAATGAATTGACTTCACTCATTTGGCTAAAATTGCTATAAAATGTCCAAAATGCATCATAAGTTCAGGTGTTGCATTTACCCCATCTGCAGTAAATAAAACTCTACCTGACCCCCTCCCTATGATATTGCATTCCCCTACGGGGTAATTCCAACACTTGTTGGGAAAAAGTTCATTTGAATTTAATCCGCAATTTTTTCCCATATAAATAAATTGAAAAGAAAAGAGCTTCTCCTTAGTGATGATTTTAGATTCCATATTGTGCAATATTGTACTTTAGAGACAGTGTGAAAAAAGTTACATCCCATGTTGCAAATAGGCCTACCACGTCTCACCCTAGATATTTTAAAATTATAAATGATGCGCTTGATTATCCTCTTTTATGAAACATATATTAATATTCCGTATTTTAGAGATACACAATAAATTCAAAAATAAACCACCATCGACATCGCAGAAGAGGTGGGCGGCAGTATACAGACGACCGCCAGCTCCGATCGGAACTGTGATAATGTACAGTACTCCGGAGTCCGGACCATGTATGTTTATTGTTGAGGGGTTTGGAAATGTCATAATTGAATTTCTCGACCCTGAAAACGTAGGAAATGACACTAGAGCGGGCATCGCAACTCAACAGGTACGCCGAAAACACCCAATTTTTTTATATTACGCCCTTTTAAAATCTTTGTGCGGCTGTACAAAAATTCATCGAAACTTTCATTGGCAGCTACAACCCTGAAAACACTACATACGGGGCACACATATGGTGCCTGGAACGCTGGAAAAAATTATATCGCTTTTGGCTCGAAGTACATAATACTTTCAATAAGCCACCGTACTTGGATCTAGGAAACCGCTCCCACTTGAACCAGTTTGCTCCGCCATCTTGGCCGACTGCAGCGCCAACTATAGGCACCCGTGTTTGCGAATAGCTGAGGCTCTTGTTTCCTGAGGCGACTCCATAATTGTTGAAAAAAACGAACGCCTTACAAGTGCAAGCAAGAACAATGTCTTGTGTGACATGCATTTCTGACTGCTAATAGCAAAATAGTATCATGTTCAGGGAGGAAACACAAATCAGAAGTGGTACTTGAGGATAGTTAGGTGAAAGCCGTTCTAGGGTCATAGTGTGATGGAGGGTGCATGCGGCACGCTATAAGAGTTCAATGAATCTATGCGATTCATCCTAACCTAATCCAGTTATACTACAGGAGTCGAAATATTCGGATGCAAAGGTGCAATTTGCACTCCAAAATTGTTATCTGCACTCCAAACTGAGGCTAGGAGTACAACATTTGCACTCCACTCTAAAAGATTTTCGAGTGAAAATTTCAATCTAAAAATGAGCACTTTTGAAAAAGGCTATTTTTGAGTGAATTGCCCTTGGCAAAGATTTACTTTAACTCAAATAGGGTGGAATATTACTCAAAAGAAGAGTGAAAATAAGTGACAGACTACTCCCTCTGTGATTGAAATTATTACTCATTCTGAATGAAAATCACTCATGAGATAGTGATTTTCACTCAAAATGTGTGGAAAAATACTCGAAACTTCTTCGAGTGCACAGTTAGGGCCGGTTTCACCGAGCTCAGTATATGATAAAACCAGGGTATTTCTCAAAATCCCTATCTATTTGTATGGATTTCCCTAAAGAAACCTGGTTTTATCATATACCAAGCTCGGTGAAACCGGCCCTTAGTCTTGCTTTTAAACATTGATACACCCAGTAATTAAAAATTACGCACTCCAAGTAAGTAATTTGCACTCCACATAAAAGTTTGGAGTGCAAACTTTGGACGTGGAGAAAATATTTAAGATTCGACCCCTGATACTATACGTATAGCCTCCTGAGCCCCGATGTCCAATATATTGGACATCCGGATTTAATTATTTACTGCCTTGCTATGGAACAGATCGGAATAGCGCTAACAAGGGAATGACCAAGGTCGGTCACCTCTGATTTGGTTGAACCTCGCTTGAGGGGTCACTCATGTGCAATAGACACAGTGGTGAGAGTCATAGATGCCACTGTCCAGCCGTTTCCAAGATATGAGCGACAAAAAAATCCCAATTTTGGGAGAGCAAACAGGTGTTGGGTGGGAAAGGGCAGGGCCCGGCAAGGCCCCCTTACCCCTATACGCTCAGAAAAATTTTGATGTTTCTGTCACTCATATCTCAGAAATGGATGGACAGTGGCATCTAGGACCTTCACCACTGTGTCTATTGCACATGAGTGACCCCTCAAGCAAGTTTCAACCAAATCAGAGGCGACCGACCTTGGTGATTCCCTTGTAAGTTCGAGTGGTACTCAAAAGATGGTACGAAAGCAAAAAAATGCACAAGTCACTCTGGCGAGCAAACTTAGCATCTTTCCATGACAAAATGGCAGATCAATCAAAAAAGACAAAAATGAAGTGCAGAAAATGTGGTATTTATCTTTGTCTTTAATGCAGAAAGGAATCTTTCGAATTTTTAAAAATGATCACCATATGGAATAAAAACTTTCATGATACTGTACTTTCTTCTCCATGCAAATTTAAAAAAAAAATCATTGCAAAATGTACACAAGGAAAGTTATATCTAAGGCTATTTTCACACGAGGCCGCCACAGTGCCACCGCATAAATTAGGCCGCCATGGTGGCAGCAAGAAAAGTCGTGTCTCGTGTGAAAGGCTTCAAAAATTATTATTCAATGCAAACACGTGGCTGCGCGGCCAGCAGGCAGCGTCAAAATTCGCCCTGCCTGCCACCAGCATGTCTGGCAGGACGTGGGCAACGCTGCCAACCACCATGTGTGAAAGGCTCCAATTGCAGCAATGCAAAGACCTGGCCACGCTGCATTGGCAGCGCTGCCATGGTGGCCCCGTGTGAAAATAGCCTGAGGCCTGATGTCCAATATATTGGACATCTAATTTTGCAAGAAGTGATTACAAAAACATATATATAATTATTTAAAATGGCTTCTACACCTCCCATACAGTGTTCTTTCCAAGTATTACTAAATAATTGCACAAATGGCTTCTTTTGTCTCAGGAGGATCGGGTAGATGAGCCGAGGTGAAGTCAGGGTTTGGAGCGATTTTCGCACTGATAAGACACCCTAACTTATCCCCATCCTAGGTTTGAATGATACTACTGATCCACTATTATTCTTATCAGCCAGTGCAAATTGCTCATTTGTCCCATGTGATAAAAGCCTGCTTTAAATACCATTTCCAATGTTCTTCACTGTAAATGGCTGTTTTCGTCATTACAATTAGGGGTAAGCATATTACGCAAAAGTTCTTGCTCATAGGGTCATAGCACACATTCATTTTTGAAAACGGCTATGCCACATGAATCTGAAAGTTTATCAAACCACCTAGTATTGCACTTCGGGTTGCTTTCTCACCCTGAAAGTCGGTCATGGTTTACTCCTAATAGTCTGGAGTGGTACTATTGGTTTTCCTAGTAAAACATGTCCATTTCCGGTATTCATTGGTCAATGGCAGTTCACAAATACCCACAAACACTCCAAAACAGTTCATCCAGAAACCCACATTGCGCACTGTCACTCAGTGAAATCAAGTGATTGCACTCTGCCCAAATACTAAGGACATGGTGACTTCTCCAAACACCCCCATGTGAAACAACTATGGCACACTAATTTTCAGACCACCAGGCAACAGCAGCACACCCCAAAGAAACCATATGGTGCAATCACGTTGCAAAAATGGGGGGAAGAATTAACAAACAGCATGCTCAAAAACTCATGCATTATATTCACATACGGTTGACAATGTCCCCGGTCATCTTGTACTTCAATACAACATGGTCATCTGCAATAGTTTTCTCCGCCGCACGCTCCTCTTTTTCTGCCATTTTTCGAGCCTATTGTCTCCAGCTATGAAAGCGCGGGCGGTAGCAGCAAGAATCCAGGAAGATTAAAGATGGCGCTGGCTGAGACAAACCACGACGCTAACGCCACATGGCGTGTTTGGGCTTGGAAATATATCTCCTCTCCTAGCTAATATTTCATGACCTCAATTTAATATTGACCCTATAAATTTGGCGGAAAATTTTCTGGCTCACTCTAGTCAATCGCTTATTTATTCATGGAAACCTCCCGTAGTGTTAAGAGTGAAAGGTGTCTGCCAATAATTCCAAGGACGTGTGTCCATCTAGTTTGGTTAAGAGCCGCTAGATGGCGCATGATAGCATGTTGCGATACAAATTAAACAAATTACATTATGAAGCCAATATGTAATTTTATACCGTACTAATGTGCACGAACCATTATATTTGTTTAAGATAAAATGCATTTGATTCGATCGTGTTTCATCTGATTCCCTGACTGCGTTCCTAACTGACGGGCGCCAGGGTATGACTGGTATGAAGATATATCCCACCCAGGGCCGGTTTCACCAAGCCCGGTTTTCATAAAAACCGCGGTTCTTTCGGAAAATCCCTGCAAATAGAATAGGGATTTTCCGAAAGAACAGAGATTTTTATGAAAACCGGGCTTGGTGAAACCGGCCCCCAGAAAGGATTACTTGTTTTGGTTTCTGTTTTGGAGAAGCAGTAAGTCTTGGGTAGTTGGGTTAGCAGAGGTTTCTGGTCTAGCAAATTAGTGAAAACAATTTAAAATATTTCAAAATCTCAAACTTGTCAGAAAAAAACAGTGGCAGAATTCTGGCCACCTGCATAAGCAACTCGGCATGTACTCTGCTGCTGCAAACAACTTTGTGAATGTTGAGAATGTGAGGGACTTGCCTGATACAGTTTGATAGTTCCTCGTCTATTTTTTCCACGTCTTCTGCTCTTACAACAATAAGCAGGGTTACATTCACATGTGATTGACTTTTTTAAACACTCAGGTTGCATATGGTTAAATTTCTGACTTCTCTCCCTTGGGCACCACATCATCCTGTTGACAGTTCGTTAGGCCTACTTAAATTTGGTCTTAACTCCTGCTACCTTTACAATCCATCATTATACTGGTGCAATATGCTCATGATGGTGTGGCCTTTTTGGTCAGGGGGAGAGGGCCTTTTGTGAAAAAACCAGGATAGTGGGGGTCATACACTCATACTGGTCGTCATGTCGAGGAAAGGTCTAAGATGGCCAGTCATGCCTCGGTTAGGGGAGTCGACAAATGTAATAATTCCAGTAAGATGTGTAAAAAATGAATGTGGATAGATTTTGCAGAGGAAAAGTCTGAATGGCCAGTTTTAGACTTTTTCGTAGAAAAAAGTATTATAGAACGGCTCTGGCTGTCTGTCTGATCTGTCCACAGACGGACAGGCCGTGCTATAAGACTTTTTTCTTCGAAAAAGTCTAAAACTGGCCATTCAGACTTTTCCTCTGCAAAATCTATCCACATTCATTTTTTACACATCTTACCGGAATTATTACATTGGTTGACTCCCCTAATCAAGGCATGACTGGCCACCTTAGACCTTTCCTCGACATGACGACCAGTATGAACTCTGCTTCCCCGGTTTTTTCACAAAAATTTATTACCAAAACATTCCACCACATAGCCTACACAGCTTATGTAGATTTGAGTTGATTATTCCCCCAAAATTGTTATTCTTCGCCCTATTTTTTCTACTTTTCTATCTAATTTTGGTTTTATGTTCCTGGTCTTTCCAAGACCCTTAAGAACATGCTGACAACCCTATTTTGCAAATTTTACGCAAATTTTACGAACAAACTTCCTAATATGGATATAGATACCCCTACCTTTACAACCAAAACACACCCGGGCAACGCCGGGTCACCTGCTAGTTTATGTTGAAGTCGGTCAACGTACGCAGAGGTTATTGAAAGTGGAGGGATAATATTATAAATGATCCTTCTCGAGAGCCTTGGCAGCCCATTCGTAAGTACGGATCGCCGTAAGTCGGGTCATTCGTAACCCAGGGTCTTCCTGTACTTACATGTACCCGACTTTAATATAAGTGAAAGGAGTCCTGTGACTGCTGTGAGCTTCCTGTTTCTGTACAGTATTACATGCTGCTGTCATATCAAAATCACGACACATTGGCCAAAGCCATCAAGTTGGCAAATCAAGGATAGCTAAACAGATAAAGTCAATTATATCATACAGGTGAAAATCATTGAGAAGCAATACAGTAGTGGCTGTCACCCAAGTGGACCAATCCAAGGCAAATCGAACACTGAAATTGTTACTCTGAAGGCAACTGATTGGTCAGGTACGAGAGCTTCAAAGTGGCACAATGATCACCAAGACATTTTGCAGCTGCATAGATGACGACTAGTACTAATGACGAGAAAAGAAGTGTAGAAATATGGGAATTGGCAGTATTCAGACAAGCCTTGGCCAACAGTGTTTATAATGTTGGGTACAGTACTGGCCCCAGCATCGGATTTACCCATTGGCCGCCCTTAGGCAATTTCGATTCGGCCACCCCCTTCCCCCTGCATGCCACTTAAAAATTCCATTATCCTCGTGTTCTCTCCTTTATTTTATTTTATTTTTAAAAATTTATATTCCAGCTTACGGCCACCTCTAGGCAATTGCCTTTCCTGCCTATTGGCAAATCCAGCACTGCTGGCGCCTGCAGTAATTTTAGCGTTTCAAGGGTCACTCGACCAAGACCTATTAGCTACTGTTAAGACCAGAAAAAACCCCAACAAAATTCAGAACCCCCAGACACAAACATATTGGATGTGTGGTAGCAGCACCATGCTGCTGGACACAATCCTTTCACAAATTCGTTATCATCGAGCTGTTCCACAAATTCCATGAAGATGCAATATTGTAAACCTCAGCACTCACCATCATGTTGAAAGAAATGGCACTAATGTTCCCTACAGCAATTTCATGGACATCCAGCACCACCTACACTGTTTCTCCCACAGCCACTGAAACTTTCAACTCCCTCTTTTAGGATACATAAAATTTCGGTTCGAGTTGGCTTCTTAGACACATGGAAGGTAGGAGGGTGAGTGGTGGCGGCAATGGCTGTGTCTCAAACACGGAGCAGGCAGGCTGAAGGATAGGCATGTATCCACTGAAGATAGGTCTGTATCCGCAACGAAGGAAGGTTGGGTTGGGTTGGGTTGGGACGTTGGGTTGGGTTTGGGATGGTAGTGTTGGACATTAATCGAGGCATGCTGCTAGCGACATTTTCCAAAGCGGCAGAAGAAGGAATCTTGCTCGCCCAATTCTTCAATTCCTTCTTCTGCTGCTTCGGAAAATGTCGCTAGCAGCATGCCTCAATTAATGTCCAACACTGTACAGCATACCCCTTCCCCTGCCACATTCGGTCTGTCATTTCAAAATCCAAATAATAAATACTTGCATCCTTGCGTTTGCGACACAGCCATTTCCCCCAGCCACCACTCACCCTCCCGCCTTTCGCATGTCTACAAGCCCTACTCCTTCCCAAATATCAAGCTTTATATGAATCACTCTGTATCATCAGTTCAAAAAGAATTGTCCCAGTCATCCTGATGTGTGTGCTGCCCGCTCGACACACACCATGTAACTTACATGGTGTGTGTCGAGCGGCCAGCCCACACGTCAGGATGACTGGGACAGTTCTTTTTGCACTGTTGATACATGGCCCCATTAAACCAGTACTGTACACAAGACCTTCAATCCTTATGCTGAAAAGTCAAGCAGTTGTTGCCAAGATCAAAATTGCCGACATGCTGCAAAAGGATATGTACTGAAGGATATGTATTGTAAAATATACACACATAATAAAGTCATGTCAACTTTGGACTAACCACCTTTATTGGCGCACTAGGCCAATTCCAGAGCACTCCCTGTTTGGGTATGAGACACCTGTACAGGCAAAGGTTGTATGTCCTTGGGAAAAAAATGAATACAAAGAATAAGACATTCTATATTGCCTTACAGAATGGAAAACTGTACCAAATAAAGAGAATGAACAAAATGAACAAAAACATCATCATACACTTTACCAAGACATGAATCAAGTACACAGATGAAAACCTAACATCAAGTGCTTCTTAGCACACAAACTATAATGTATACCTAGGTGTCAATCATGATTGGCAAAAATATGGTCACCTACATTTAGGTCCTGTCCATTTGGCTGCTCTAAACTAGTTCAAGACTAGTCTCTCAACCTGTCATTGGCAATGCCCACAGCACAGGGCCAATGAGTCTGACACACTAGTCCTAAACTAACTACTAAGCCTGGGTAGCCAAACAGGCAGGGCCAGAGTTGACCGTCTCACACCACCAAAGACCAGATGAATGGGACTGATTCTCATGAACTGGGCACTGTAATATTTTCCTGACTCCTTGTAACATTATTTTTTTATTTTTTTTATTTTTTAACTTGAGAATGTTATCAATATGCCACTTTGTACTTATTTTCCTACAAGTAGTAGTAATTCTCCCACATATGAATTCCGCATTTGTGCATGCTTATGGTCATAAAGAAGTAAAACCCATCACAGAGTCAAGGTGAGCAATCAATTACTCGCAGACAATACATTACTTTCCATAAACGCGTCAACCAGAAAAACTCTTGCAAGTCGTTTCATTAAGCAATTAAAAGGTATTTCCACCAGGATAACTTTTTTCCCTCTGAACACGACAATTTCCAGTGGATATTATTCTTAATAATGTGCAATGCAAAAGTGTAACTCAGGTATGTCCCATCTTTTTGGGTATTGCAAAACTCTGCATATGTCTCAATTTTGCTAATTTTCCCACTTACCAATCACAACAGGAAGAAATGGAAATTGCCAAATCAGTTTTATTTTAATTTGTCAAGCAATGATTGATTGAGACTGATTTTTCGAGATGCCAATTGTTCATTAAAACTGAGATATGATATTAATGAGTTCAAAATTGAAGACTCCCATTTTATTACCATAATTGATCCTCAGTACTCAATGTTGTAAAAGAATAATTCCATTAAGTATTTGTTTTATGAACAATATGCAACTCGAAAAATCAAGTGTTGTCTACCATTGCTTGAAAAATAAAAATAAAAATAATCTAATGCTTCTAGTGCTTCCAGTGGTGACTTTAAAATTGCAAAATTGGGAATTACAAATTTGGATGTTTGCAAGACCCAAAACAGATAGGGCAAAACTGAGTTGAACTTTTTCATCTTACGTTATTATGAACAACTGCCACTAGCAGTGCAGCACCAAAAAACTATCCTGGAAGGGATCCTTTAGTGATCACAAGTCCATAAAAAGTTAAGTCACTGCTACAATATCAATAGCATCTTACAAGTTATGATTTCCAAAGGTAGAACCACCATATATCAATGACAAGAATTTTCTGTGATTGCTGCCATCCCTCTCTTTCATCAACTCCCTTCCATCCCATGTGTTCATTCAGTCCTATCACATGACGTTCCCATTTGACATGTGAAGAGCAATTATTGCATAGGATGCCCAAAAAGAATGCAAAATGATTGGAATTTTCTGGTTGGCATCTCTGGCGGTTTACTCGTGACTAGTGAATAAGGATCACATTTCCTATAACCTTCCGCAGCCAAATCTGCACAATTGAATGGAAGGTAGTAACAGAAAGGATTTTTATATCATGGACCTGAGTAACCAGCTCTTTTCACAACTTGTCAATTCAAATTATATTACATTATTCAAGGACACCTTTCATTATAATCATAAGTGACTCCACTGGTTTTGCTGACAGTGCACAGCAGTGCTTCTTATTGCAGGAGAATGTTACAAAATTACCAGAACATTTAGGGCCCAGAAGTGAGAATCATCCATAGAGGTCAAAGGCTCAATGCCTTTCAGGGTTTTGATTCGAGAGCGACAATGATTGGCCAACATGTGCCATTTCGTAATTAACAGTATCAATCATTTAGACTGGAGTCAATTACATGGAATGATAACAATGTTGACTTGCGCATCCCGAGTCTTGTGACTGGACAGCAGTCCAAGGGAGACAGGGGAGCCTGACATAACACTGTGATGTAACAAAATAATGCTCAAAGTTTTGTACTCTTATTGTCAATGGTGGTGGATTGATGAGATTTGGGTCATGTCAGGCTCCCCAACAATCACAAAAACCAAGTCTAAAGCAGGGGTGTAGAAAAGATTTTGCAAGGGAAGGCTGGGGTAAGCGTCTCTCCACACATCCTTATCTAGTAACAGATGTCAACAATTTCACATGCGACCTAAGCCATTAACTTTTCCGTCTCCATCACTGCTTGAGGCAGATTACATTTGCCAAAATCTTGCAGCCCAAAACCACTGAGGGAGAATAAGTTCACAAACAAATAAGCTCCCTATAAATACTATGACAGAGTTAAACTTAACCTAAGCGATTCTTTTAGGAAGGCATGGGGGGTTAACCCCATGTTATACACATCATGATCATTGGGGAGGAAAAGGGTGTATCATGCTTAAAGCTTACATATTGCGTAACTCTTCTTGTTTCTCTTTATACAGCATGTTCCAATGGAAGTGTCTGTAGTGGTTAGTTAATTTTGCATGAGGCCATTTTTAAACAGCTCCTGTGGAAGTGCTACAGTTAGATCACATCAGCTGCATCACTCCTAACTATTGCAGGCATTTAATCATTTACATCAGAAACAAATGTGTTTAAATGAGTAATTCCCAATGTCTTCAACCCAGATATTATTTGCAATTCAGGGCCTGAAAGGATGGAATTGCTGGATCGAATATTAGTACTAATAATTTTGATAGCCACTGAAAGAGTTTGGGCATGCTTAATTCCAAAAGATCGTAAGCCACCACAGATACTTGAATTGCAACATTCTGTATACGTTTGGGCCCACAGTGAAGTCATTCCACAAAAAATCAGGTAAATTAGGTAAAACGGCTAAAATAGTTCACAGATCACTAACGGTAAGTGTACATGATGGAGGGAAGAGGGAACAGCTCATGATGTGATATACAGACAGCCCTACGTATGTGATACATTAACACATTATTATGCAGGTGGTGGTTCTGACATGATTAACACTGCACTCATGAGGCACCAAACTATATTACAAGGTCATCTGCAACTTTCTTCTCTTATAATATGCCATCATGGTATAACAGCCCTTTGAAATTTCACTCACATTTGACCATGCAATGAACTACCTAAAATTATGCTTTCAGTACAATGCATTATGTATAAAATATTTGAACCTAAAATAGTGCCACATAGATTTTTATATACATATGTATATTGGGATGCAAGATTTTGAGCCTAAGACATGACCCACAAGCTAAAATGCAACAGCTGACATTTTTCTCTCTTATGTTGCCACTACATTCCAATTTAGCCAATCATTGTGCCCTTATGCAAGGGTACAGGACACTGTTAATGCTGTAACTAGTATTCGAAAATTGAAAGAAAAATAAATTTTGCTGAATGATTTTGCTAACAGCTGTCTAAATTCATATTGCACTTCAATTTCTTTGCCTTTCAATTTGGATTGACTGCATTTTACTCCTGACATTTGAGTTGGAACACACTGCACATCTCATAAGATGCTCATACACATGGATAAGATATGCACAACTAATTTCTTCCCTTGCTCAAATGTCACTGACTATGAACAACTCCTTTTCCTCACCCCAGCCTAGATCCCTAGGGCAAAATTTTTTGGGTTAAAATAATATGAACACTGCCAGTCCCCCTAGTTCTCTTTTCCTACACCCCTGTTCTAAAGAAAAATGGTTGAACACCTAACACAAGGCTACACATGTAATGTATTAAAAATTTCCTTTTCAGTTAATTTTAAAAACTGTGGTGGTAGATGTATAAATTGATACCTAATACTAGCATAAGGCATAGGACTACGCCTATTATCTGACAATAAAACCGCAGAATGCTTTCTGTACAGAACGGGGGTGCGAGAGATGAAAGGGAAGCGGTCCTTTCTGGCAGACCTACATTGGATCCTGCCAATAGCTGCGTTTTTTTTACACAGGGAAGTAAACATGTGGATTCTCTTCAAGCATACCACCTTTCTCACACATACTCACACTTGCAGTAAACACTGCCACGCACTCACACTCCAGAGTTTCTCACATGCCACAGGATTATGTTCTTTCCTTCCATTCCAAATTGGGCCAAATTACACAGGCTAATCTGACTCACAAGTGCACTCTGTATATCTGACGCAGATGCAAAAGGCCTTAACTTTGCTTTTGTTCCCTGCTCAGTCTTTATGGGGCATGCTCAACGTATGTACACTCTTGGCAAACTCTTCCAGCATGGAGTTAATCATCCCCTTCATGCTTCCTCTTCGTACCTCGGGGCAGGCCTGAAATTTTTAAAATTTGTGTTTAGGATACACCATTAACCATCTGACAAACTACATAACATTCATATGACAAATAAGGAACAAGTGCTATTATGAAGAGCAACCTCCTTTGAATGGCAGTGGATGGACTGCTGATTGGAAAACCAGAGGCAACTATGGAGAACATTTGTATCACGATCAAACAAGAACCCATACAGTGAAACCTGTGTATTGCGTAATCACACGGGACCCTACAATTTTTCTGTAATGGATAGGTTTCCGCTATATTCAGATCAAGGACACGACTGAAATTTTTTTGCTGGTTAGAAAGAGAGGATAATATGAAGAGCAAAAATAAGCACATTACCTCAATATGGTGCAAAATCAGTCCACACAGGAGACCTATTCTAGACCCATTTTTGTGGAATAGTCAGTTTTGCCTGGCATAGAGTACATCGAAGAAAGGGGGCAGTTTTGTTGCAGTTGAAAATGTCTTCTTTGGAATACCCCGAACAAACGCTTCCCACGGTTCTCCTTCCAATTTTCTACTTCAACACTTGCATCACCATGCACAATTTCCCATGAAATTATGTGCCAGTTGCTAAATCTTTCCAGCCACCCATTTGAAACATTAAATAATTTTGAGCACCAAGTTTTTGGGCTATGAATTTTGCCTGCTCTTTTGGACCATTGCATCAGCCCGGACACAGGCAATACGTTCAGCCTGTGTCAACTGTCAACCCCTTCCTCTTCTCGGACATTTTAAAACTGGACTGAATGGTGAACTGAACTTGAAGGTAGGACACCTATGAATCACATTCTGAGTTCTTGGCCCCCTGTAACCGTCTCCCCGTTTTCCAACTAAAAATGGGCCCCTTTCCTCACCAATTTCTTCACGGCTACGGGCCGATAGCAATTCCAGCAATTAGGAGACACAGCATGATGTCGGACAGTCCAATAAGGGTTACTCAGAGGTCTCCTGGGAGGGCCGATGTAGTTTCTATTTTTGTGACTCGTAGGGGATAATGTGAACCTTTTGATTTCCGTTACGAACAGAGATTTGTTCTGAAGTGAGACAAAAATCCCTTCCGTTTCCGTGTTGGGCAGGTTCCGTAATATCCGTAAAAAGTACATTGCATGTACTATGCATACGCCCATTCCCAGAAAACGTTCCGCAATGAATAGGTTTTTGCTATACTCAGGGTCCGTAATGGGCAGGTTTCACTGTACTAAGGGTCACATGGGTGATGTTGCATGCTTACTGTCCATTTCAAAAATCCCCTAATTGGCACCAAAATTACACGATTGTGGTTGTATTTTTAAATGCCATACCATACGGAATCATAAGGAAGCCAGATTCAAGCTCTCGAATAGGGTATCAATAAATCCTGATGTCAGTGAGGAAGCAAAAAGAAAATCAATTTCAAATTTCAAATGACTTCTTCATGCAACAAAATGGATTACGTATGAAATTCTACACAAGGAAGAATGTGAAGAAAATTATTTGAAAATTTATTTCTAATTAATGAAATTTTGTGATCAATACTTGAGGGTGAAAAGTTAAAGAGGCACTAAACCATGCTATTCTGGCAATACCCTGGCAAGATGCAATCCACCCTATTTACATCACGTGATGACGACGTCACAGAAATCCTGCTCATAGTCTACAATAGGATTGATAGAGTAGTAAGAACCGGTATAGCTACACAAGCATCCATTATGGGTCTACTCTTGATCTCCTTCTGCATATCACTTACCATTGTAAACTGAACCTGCAGCTGACGAGAAATAAGTCACAGGCCCATCCAGTACTAGCAGAGGATCCAGCAAAATATCTGGGGACAGGGGAGTCAAAACGCAACTTTTGGCCTGAAAATGGCAGTGTATAAATGTTCAAACCTATACAATAGAAATGTACATTGGCAACGTCAGTCAACCCTCTCATGCCATGCACATAATTTCATTTGAATTTGGTGAAGAAACAAAACTATACCTGCAATAAATCATCAGTCTATTAGGAAATATTTACCCCAGGTATATTTTGTTTCCTTACCCAGCCCGAAAGAAACTAGGTGCATGGACCAAGAGGGTTGACTGACACTGCTGGTGCACATCTCTAATGCATAGTTTGATCATTTATACGCTGCCATTTTCAAGCCAACGGCTGTGTCGCCACTGCCCTGTCCCCAGGTACTGTGACCTATTTCATGCCAGCTGCAGGTTCAGTTTACAGTGAAAAGTGATATTCAGGAGATAAGGAGTTGACCCATACCAGATGCTTATGTAACGATCCAGTTTCTTACTTCTGTTTCAATCCTATCAAGACTGACTTGTGAGCATTATTTCTATGATGTCCACTTCATGTAATGTAAGCATGGGTATTGCATTTTGCCAGGATCATGTAGTTAATACACTTCCTTTCTATGTGCAATGTAAAAGCACCCAAGGCACAATGGATTAAAATATGATTGACGACTTAAAGACACATCCACTATTGCATACCTTTCCTGGGTTCTTTATAGTTAACCCTTATCAAGCATCCTACATCTTTTATAACTGGCACAATATGACTTTATATTAATCAAGTTGGGACAGTTATCAGCTATTCCTAATAGAGTGCTAATTGATGCAGCCTACCTTCCTCTCCATCCTCATCCTCTCCATCCTCTTCTAGTACATCATCGTCGTCGTCGTCACCTGCAGCCTCATCGCCCTCATAGTCATTACCCTCACTCTCCTCCTGCAAAGTCACATGTGCTTGTGACACTTTCTGCTCTGGAATAGTCTACTACACTTAATAACATACTCTTGTTGCTAACAATACAGGGTGTTTCAGAGTCACGGGTCAAGTGCGTGCGAGGGGGTGGGGAAAAATCGTAGGTGGCGACAACCCCTGGTCGGGTTTATAAAACAATTAGAAATACGGCAGCAATCAATTATTTTATTACTCTGTGACGTCACATCCTTTCTGTCCGAATTGACTTGCGCGGACTGGCAAGTGCCGTGGGTTGAACCTGGTTGAACGGCTTTTTAGCCTTGCGGGTTGCACTGAAAAAGGCGCTCTCATGCTACACAGGTAGGGTACTGTACAAAGTAGTGT